>PVHT020000174.1:3813115-3846278 GCA_004024745.2 Catagonus wagneri | reverse complement strand
TGGCTGCTTTAAAAGACTTGTCCTGTTCTTTTAACTGGGAATGGTTTTTGAGCTTCTTCATCTTGTTTGTGGTTTTCTTTTTCTGTGGGTTTGGGGAGGCCACGCTGTAGACTTGAAAGGCTACTTCTAGGGAGGAGCTCCCCTTTGTATTTTTTGGTGGGGTTACTATTTATTTTTGGTGTAGGAGTTTGACTATTTGATGTCTATTTCTTTGGAATGAGCAGGCTGTTATCTCAGTGGTACTCTGAGTGTTCTCTGTGAGAGTGTAGGAATGGCTAAAGTCTACAGTGGAAGCCTAGTCTCTATGCTCTCAATTGCAGGAAGGTGGCACTGTCCACTCCTAGTTGCGCAGCCCTGGGAAGTGATCATGAGCTCTAGGCAGATCTACCAGGTGTCTTAAGCATTTGGTAATAGCAGCAGTAGGAAGTATGATTTCCCCTGGGAGTGAGAGCCGCGGAAAACTAGTGTTCGATTGCAAAGTCCTCTTTGAGGTGACTGGAACCACAAGCGGTACCCGTCAGAGGCTGGCTCAGCAGGCTGGCGTTTGTTCCGCCTTTCCGCTGATGCTTTCTCGTCTGTTGGGGCGGGCGGCAGCGGCTGGCGCCGGCCCCGCTCCTCTGCGAAAGCTAGCTCCGTGTGGTCGCGTACTGCTCCGCCCGCCAGAGCTACCAACTCTGTGGGCTGATGCAGTCGCCTATATCCGTGGACCGGCCCAGGGCCCCGCCACCCCCGCTGATGCTGGCTGGCGCAGGCGCCTGGGTCCACAACCTGGCACCGCGCTCTGCCCACGGGCTTCAAGGCACGGCTCCGCTCCCGCCACCGCGGCTGCAGCCTCCACTGGCTCCTCCCCACTTCCGCTCTCTTTGGCCGGTCACTGTTGCCCCGCCCTGTGCGCTAGTTCAAGTTGCTTCCTATGGCGGCCAGCCCCTCCTCCTCTCCTCTTCCCTAACAGTGGAGGCTTGCCTCCCCTGCGGGACCAGACTTCCTTGGTTCCTTCCTTGGTTTCGCTCTCCACAAATCATAGAATATCGCTGTTCCTTGCGCTATTCCCGCAATCGCCGTGGCCACCGACCTCTGCCCTCTCGCAGGGACTAACCTTAGGAACCTGTGTCTTAGCTCCCAGGCACCGCCTGTCACCTCAGGCTGTGGTGTCTGCGCCGGTATTCAGGTCTCTAACTCCGATTTTCCTATCTCAGTCCAGCTGCTGCGTTTTTCTCAGGCTTTGATGTCCCTCTAGTTCTGATGGTCGTTGATCCGCTGATCGTTGTTTAGGTTTCTTCCCAGGAAACTTTTCTTTTTCACAGCTCCCTCCCTGGAGTGCTGGTTACAGTTCTAATCGCTTTTCTCTCTCACCTTTTTTATTTTTTTCTTCACTTGTTCTACCCAGTTATTTCAAGGGTTTCTTGCAGTTTTTGGAGGTTTAAATTAATCAGCATTCAGATGATGATTTGTCCAACTTGTTTTATATTTAGATGCGTTTTTTGGTGTATTTGTGGGAGAGGGTGAGCGCGACCTCTTACTCCTCCGCCATCTTGCCGCAGTCCAAGAGTGTTTCTGACTGTACTTCTGGTATATTAGTTGCACTTTTGTTTTAAAGAACAGAGGGGCAAATAGATATGTGATTAAACAGAATAATGGAATTTGAGTTTTCTTTTGTTAATCTTTATGGCCAAATTAAGTACAGTAGGCAGATTGATTTGGTCTGCTTTTAGGACAAATCATGAAAAAGCAGAGCTCTAGCTTTCTCCATTAAAAGATTTCTTCTGTAGTTTCTCTCCTGCTTTCTTTCCCTCCCATTTAATTATTTAAAAAATATTAACCAATAAAATTATATTCATTATAAAAGATCAAAATAGTACAGAGGTGAAATGTTCAGAACAAAATATCAAAGATCATTCCCCCCAAACTTTTGTGGGCATTCTTTCAGCTTCTCTATTTTATTTACATATATAAATATATAAGCATTCTATTATATACATAAGTTTGTGTCAGTACTTTTTTTCTTTATTCTTTTTAACTCTTGCTTACTATTCTATATTACATAGATACCATAATTTGATAAATGCTCATATCTGTTTCTATATACATGTATTTCTTTAAGATATGAATGTGTCCAGTAGCTTTTTTTGCCCTCATATTCCTGTTACTCGCATGTAAAGTCTCAATTCTCTGAAATCTATAGATTTATTTTCTTGATTCTTAGCTTTCTGTGACTCTGTCAACATTTTGTGTTCAAAATCCCAGGCTGTTCTTGCCAACTGTGTTTCTTATTGGCAACTTACTGGTAAGTTTTTTACTGGCCCAGATTTGTTTATAAGAATCAGCCAGTCTCAGATACATAAGGATATATAAGGAATTTTATTTCACTTTGATGCTATCCTGTTAGGTAGCACAAAATCCAGTGAGTCACATTAATTATAAATACAAATGGTAATTTAATGGTACACAAAGTGAATTTAATCAGCAATCACAAGCAAGTATCAATTCAAACTTCTGTTCTTTTGGTGAGGAAATTGTTGTGAAGCCTATTTTAAAATGATCTTGATATGTTTGCTTGGATTTATAAAACATGTATGGCTTAAAAAACAATAATTCCCAGGTATTTAAGAATATTTTGAGAGACAGAAGAAAGAAAAATTGATGGTAAATACATATTTCATTAAAGAACCTTGGTGTGTTCTCTAATGAACATTTAATAGAAAGGAAGGCGAAACTTAAATGGTTAGTTGGCAGCAGAAGAGAATGAGGCTCAGAGAAGATTAATTAATAGCAAGAACTAAAAGGAACAAAACTTTGTTACTTACGTAATCATTTTGACCTCAGTGGAAATGAAGTTCTCAGTATTGAGAAGATAGGCTCAAAGCTAACTAGGTTTCTTATTTGAACCTTGAGGAATCCACAAGGAAAGAAAAAAACCAACCAACCAAACAAACAAAAAAACCGAAAACCCTGAGGATTATTTTAGAAGTTGAGATGGCGAAGAATTGTTCAATCTTGCTTTTTTCTGTGCTGAGTCATAAAAATTAACTTAAGTGTAGTATTGAAGACACTTAATATCCTCCACTCAATGAAACAAAAAGAAATGAGAGCTATGATTTTCGGTTTGAGAGGTTAAAGCAACATGAGAGGACCCTAGAGTTTATAGGCTTGTGGTAGGATTAGGCCAAAGGTAGGATTTCAGTGCCTGGGAAGCTTTGTAGGTAAGTTAAATTTCAATCCTGTAGTGAAATTCACAAGTGATTAAAATAGTTTTGCTTGAATTGTATTTGTGAATAGTTAATACTTTTTAAGTTATATGTTAGGTATGCATATGTGTGCGTATATATTTAGTTAATGGAAACAATTTCAAACATGTACAAGTGTAGAGAGAATGTAATGAACCACCACGTACCCATCACTTGGCTTCCAACATGTATCAGTTTTTTTTTAAATATAGTGATTTTTTTTCCCATTATAACTGGTTTACAGTTTTCTGTCAGTTTTTCAGCTGTACAGTGTGGTGACCTGGTTAAGCATACACATACAGATTCGTCACAAGTTATTAGACATAGTTCCTGGTGCTATACAGCAGGGTCTCCTTGCTTTTCCATCCCAAAGGCAATTGTCTACATCTATTAACCAAAGACTCTCAGACCATCCCATTCCCTCCCCCTCCCCCTTGGCAACCACAAGTCTGACCTCCAAGTCTATGATTTTCTTTACTATGGAAAGGTTTATTTGTGCAGTATATTAGATTCCACATTTAAGTGATATCGTACGGTGTCTTTCTCTTGCTGACTTACTTCACTCAGTATGAGAGTCTCTAATTCCATCCATGTTGCTGCAAATGGCATTACTTTATTCTTTTTATGGCTGAGTAGTAGTCCTATTGTGTATATACACCACATCTTCCTAATCCAATCATCTGTTGATGGACATTAGGGTTGTTTCCATGTCTTGGCTGTTGTGAATAGTGCTGCAGTGAACATGCATGTACAAGTGTCTTTCCCAAGGAAAGTTTTGTCTGGATATATGCCCAAGAGTGGGATTGCTGGGTCATATGGTAGTTCTATGTATAGTTTTCTAAGGTACCTCCATACTGTTTTCCATAGTGTTTGAACCAGCTTACATTCCCACCAACAGTGCAGGAGGGTTCTCTTTTCTCCACACCCCCTCCAGCATTTGTTGTTTGTGGACTTATTAATGATGGCCATTGTGACTGGTGTGAGGTGGTATCTCGTGGCAGTTTTGATTTGCATTTCTCTAATAATCAGTAGTGTTGGGCATTTTTTGATGTACTTGTTGGCCATCTGTGTATCTTCTTTGGAGAAATGTCTATTCAGGTCTTTGGCCCATTTTTCAATTGGGTTGTTGGCTTTTTTGCTGGTGGAGTTGTATAAGTTGTTTGTATATTTTAGAGGTGAAGCCTTGTCAGTTGCATCATTTGACACTATTTTCTCCCATTCTGTAAGTTGTCTTTTAGTTTTCTTTTTGGTTTCCCTTGCTGTGCAAAAGCTTGTCAGCTTGCTTAGGTCCCGCTGGTTTATCTTTGCTTTGATTTCTGTTGCTTTGGCAGACTGACCTGAGAAAACATTTGTAAGGTTGATGTCAGAGAATGTTTTGCCAATGTTTTCTTCCAGGAGTTTAATAGTGTCTTGTCTTATATTTAAGTCTTTAAGCCATTTTGAGTTTATTTTTGTGCATGGTGTGAGAATGTGTTCTAGTTTCATTGATTTGCATGCAGCTGTGCAGGTTTCCCAGCAATACTTTCTGAAAAGGCTGTCTTTTCCCCATTTTATGTTCTTGCCTCCTTTGTCAGATTTTTTAATTTTAATTTTATATGAAAACTACTTTTGTTTTCCATTACTTAATGAATTTTATTAAATTATAGGTGTACAAAAATCATCACAACTCAATTTGATAGCATTTCCATCCCAAACCTTCAGTGCATCCCCTCACCCTCCAGATTGTCTAATTTGGAAACCATAGGTTTTCCAAAGTCTGTGAGTCATTATCTGTTCTGCAAAGAAGTTCATAGTGTCCTTTTTTAGTTTGCACATGTAAGTGGTAGCATTGGATGTCAGTGTCTAATTGTCTGGTTTCAGTTCGCATGATAATTTCTAGGTCCATCCATGTTGCTATAAATGTTGTTATTTCATTCATTTTAATGGCTGAGTAATATTCCATTGTGTGTATGTACCACGTCTTCCCTATCCACTCCTCTGTCAATGGGCATTTAGATTGTTTCCATTACCTGGCTATTGCATAGAGTGCTGCAATGAACACTGGAGTACGTGTGTCTTTTCAAGTCATGGTTTCCTCTGGATAGATGCCCAGGAGTAGGATTGCTGGATCAAATGGTAATTCTATTTTGAGTTTTCTGAGGAATCTCCATACTGTTTTCCACAGTGGTTGCACCAGTTTGCATTCCCACCAGCAGTGTAATAGGGATCCTTTTTCTCCACACCATGTCCAGCACTTCTTGTTTGTAGACTTTTTGATGATGGCCATTCTGGCCGGTGTAAGGTGATACCTCAAAGTGGTTTGGTTTGCATTTCTCTAATAACGAGTGATATTGAACATCTTTTCATGTGTTTTTTGGCCATCTGTATGTCTTCTTTGGAGAATTGTCAGTTTAGATCTTCTGCCCATTTTTTGATGGGGTTGTTTGTTCTTTTGGTATTGAGCTGTAAGTGGTGTTTATAAATTTTGGAGATTAATCCCTTGTCAGTAAATTCATTTGCAGATATTTTGTCCCGTTCTGTGGGTTGTCTTTTCATTTTGTTTAGGGTTTCCTTAGCTGTGCAGAAACTTTGAAGTTTAATTAAGTCCCATTTGTTTATTTTTCCTTTTATTGTCATTACTCTTAACAGGTGGATCTGAGAAGATGTTGCTGTCATTTATGTCAGAGAGTGTTTGGCCTATGTTTTGCTCTAAGAGTTTTACAGTTTCTGGTCTTATATCTAGGTCTTTAATCCATTTTGAGTTTTGTGTATGGTGTTAGGAAATGTTCTAATTTCATTTTTTTACATGTGGCTGTCCCGTTATCCCAGCACCACTTATTGAAGAGGCTGTCTTTTCTCCAGTGTATATTCTTGCCTCCTTTGTCATAGATTAGTTGACTCTAGGTGTGTGGGTTTAATTCTGGGCTTTCTATCCTGTTCCACTGATATATATTTCTGTCTTTGTGCCAGACTGTAGCTTTGTAAAATAGTGTGAAGTCAGGGAACCTGATTCCTCCACCTCCATTTTTCTTTCTCAGGATGTCTTTGGCTATTCTGGGTCTTTTGTGCTTCCAAACAAACTAAAATATTTTGTTCTAGTTCTTTGAAAAATGTCCTTGGTAATTTGATAGGGATTGCATTGAATCTGTAGATTGCCTTGGGTAATATAGTCATTTTGATAATATTGACTCTTCCAATCCATTAGCATGGTATGTCTTTCCATCTGTTCATGTCATCCTTGATTTCTTTCATCAGCGCCTTATAATTTTCAGAGTACAGGTCTTTTGTCTCCTTAGGCAGGTTTATTCCTAAGTATTTGATTCTTTTTGATGCAATGGTAAATTTCTCTTTCTGATCTTTCATTGTTACATACTTATAGAAATGCAGTTGATTTTTGTGTATTAATTTTGTATCCTGCAACTTCGGCAAATTCATTGATGAGCTCTAACAGTTTTCTGGTAGAGTCTTTAGGATTCTCTAGGTATAGTATCATGTCGTCTGCCAATAGTGATAGTTTTACTTCTTCCTTTCCAATTTGGATTCCTTTTATTTCTTTGATTTCTCTGATTGCTGTGGCTAGGACTTCCAGAACTATGTTGAATAGCAGTGGTGAGAGTGGACATCCCCGTCTTGTTCCTCATCTCAGTGGGAATTCTTTCATCTTTTCACCACTGAGAATGATGTGAGCTCTGGGTTTGTCATAGATGGCCTTTATTATGTTGAGGTAGATTCCCCCATTCCCACTTTCTGAAGGGTTTTTATGAGAAATGGGTGTTAGATTTTGTCAAAGGCTTTTTCTGCATCTGTGGATAGGATCATATGGTTTTTATTCTTCAGTTTGTTAACGTGGTGGTGTAACACACTGATTGATTTGCAGATATTGAAGAATCCTTGCATCCCTGGGATAAATCCCATTGATCATGATGTACAATCCTTTTAATGTATTGCTGGATTTGGTTGGCTGGTATTTTGTTGAGGATTTTTGCATCTATGTTCACCAGTGAAATTGGCCTGTAATTTTCTTTTTTTGTGGTATCTTTGTCTGGTTTTGGTATCAGGGTGATGACCTCACAGAATGAGTTTGGGAGTATCCCTTCCTCTGCAATTTTTTGGAGTAGTTTCAGAAGGATAGGTGTTAGCTCTCTCTAAGTGTTTGATAGAATTCACCTGTGAAGCCATCTAGTCCTGGACTTTTGTTTGTTGGAAGTTTTTAAATTACAGTTTCAATTTCAGAACTTGTATTGGTCTGTTCATCTTTTCTATTTCATCTTGGTTTAGTCTTGGAAGATTGTACTTTTCTAAGAATTTGTCCATTTCTAGGTTTTCCATTTTATTTCATATAGTTGTATATAGTAGTCTCTTATGCTCCTTTGTATTTTTGTGGTGTCTATTGTTACATCTCCCTTTTCATTTCTAATTTTATTGATTTGTATCCTCTCTCTCTTTTTCTTGATAAGTCTGGCTAAGGGTTTATCAATTTTGTTGATCTTTTCAAAGAACCAGCTTTTAGTTTCATTGCTCTTTTCTATGGTTTTCTTCCTATCTACTTCATTGATTTCTGCTCTGATCTTTGATTTCTTTTCTTCTACTAACTTTAGGTCTTGTCTGTTCTTCCCTCTCTAGCTGCTTTAGATGTAAAGTTAGGTTGTTTATTTGAGCTTTTTCTTGTTTCCTCGGGTAGGCTTGTATTGCTATAAACTTCCTCTTAGAACTGCTTTTGCTGCATCCCAGAGGTTTTGGGGTGTTGTATCTTTGTTGTCATTTGCTTCTAGGTATTTTTTAATTTCCTCTTTGATTTCTTCAGTGATCCATTGGATTTTTAGTAGCATGTTAGGTCTCCACGTGTTTGTATTTTTTTTTTGCCATTTTTTTCTTGTTGTTGATTTCCAGTCATACAGCGTTGTGGTCAGAGAAAATGCTTGATATGATTTCAATTTTCTTAAAGTTACCGAGGCTTGATTTGTAGCCCAGGATGTGATCAGTCTTAGAGAATGTTCCTTGTGCACTTGAGAAGAATGTGTATTCTCTTGCTTTTGGTGAAATGTTCTGTAACTATCTGTTAAGTCCGTGTGGTCTGATGCTTCATTCAGGGCCTGTGTTTCCTTCTTGATTTTCTGTCTGGATGATCTATCCATTGCTGTTAAGTGGGGTGTTAAAGTTCCCCACTATGATGGTGTTATTGTTGATTTCTCCTTTTAAGGTTGTTAGCAGTTGCCTTATGTATTGTGGTGATCCTATGTTGGGTGCATAGATATTTAAAATTGTTTTATCTTCTTCTTGGATTGATCCTTTGATCATTATGTAGTGCCTTTCCTTGTCTCTGAAAATGTTCTTCATTTTAAGGTCTATGTTGTCTGTTATGAGTTTTGCTATTCCAGCTTTCTTTTGATTCCTGTTTGCATGGAATATTTTCTTCCATCCTCTCATTTTCAATTTGCATGTGTCCCTAGAAATGAAGTGGGTCTGTTGAAGAAATCATATGTATGGGTCTTGTTTTTGTATCCATTCAGGTAGTCTGTGTCTTTTGGTTGGGGCATTCAGTCCATTAATATTTGTTGATAAGTATGTTCTAATTGCCATTTTGTTAACTGTTTTGGATTTTTGTTGTCTTTTTTCTTCCATTATTCTCTTATTGTCTCCTCTTGTGTTTTGATGACTCTCTTCAATGTTGTGTTTGAGTTGATTTTTCTTATTTGTGTATCAATTATAGATTTTTAGTTTGCAGTTACCCTGAAGTTTTGATATAGGAGTCCATATATAAATGAGATTGTTTTAAGTTGTTGCTTTCTTAAGTGCAATTATGTCTCCAGTATCCTGCATTTATGCTCTCTTCTCATGATTTCTCATTTTGGTAGCATGGATTTTGGTTGCATGGATCACTTAGTATCTTTACTGTACATGTGCCTTTCCTGGTGAGCCTTGTCATTTGTGGTGTTTCAGTTTCTGGTTGTGGCCTTTTCTTTTCTGCCTAGAGAAGTTCCTTTAGTATTTGTTGTACAGCTGGTTTAGTGCTTCAGAAATCTCTTAGCTTTTGCTTATCTGTAAATGTTTTGATTTCTCTTTCAAATCTGAATGAGAGCCTTGCTGGGTAAAGTAATCTTGGTTGGATGTTTTTTCCTTTCATCATGTTAAGTATATCATACCCCTCCATTCTGAGCTGCAGAGTTTCAGCTGAAAAATCCGCCGATAACGTTATTGGGGTTCCCTTGTATGTCATTTGTTTCTTTTCCCTGTCTGCTTTCAATATTTTCTCTTTGCATTTAATTTTGGTCATTTGATTAATATGTGTCTCGGGGTGTTCCTCCTTGGGTTAATTTTATATGGTATTTGTTGCACTTCCTGGATTTGAGTGAGTGGTTCTTTACCACATTAGGGAAGTTTTCGGCTATTATTTCTTCGAATATTTTTTCTGTCCCCTTCTCTCTCTCTCTCTTCTCCGTCTGGCACCCCTATAATGCAGTTGTTGGTGCACTTAACATTATCCCAGACTTCTCTGAGACTCTCCTCATTTCCTTTCAATCTTTTAGATCTTTTGTGTTCTGCATTAGTAATTTTCACTAATCTGTCCTCCACCTTGCTGATTCGTTCTTCTTTCTCCTGTATTCTACTGTTGGCTGCTTCTAATGATTATTTCAGTTATTGTATTTTGCATTTCTTCTTGCTTAAGTTTTATATCTTGTATTTCTTTGCTCAGTTTCCTGTAAATTATCAATCTTTGCCTCCAGTTTATTTCCAATGTCTTGCATCATCTACAGCATCAGCAGTCTAAAGTCTCTTTCTGGGAGGCTGATAATTTCATCACTGAGCTGTTTTCCTGGGGTTTCTTCTTTCTCCCTTATCTGAGTTATAGTTTTCTGTCTTTTCATTATTATAGGTTTTGGTGTGGTGTCCTTTTTGCAGACAATAGAGTTGTATCCTCTGTTACCTCTGGTGTTTGCCTCCCCTGTGGCTGAAGTTGGTATGGGGGGGAGGCTTGCTGTAGGCTTCCTGATGGGAGGGACTGGTGCCTGCCCACTGGTGGTTGGGGCTTTGTCTCTGGGTGAGATTAGAGGCTGGCTGTGTGCCTGAGTTTTCTTTAGGCAGCCTGTTTACTGATGGGTGGGGCTGTGATCCCACCTGGATTTTTGTTTGGCCTGGGGCTTCTCAGTGCTGATGGCCAGCATTTCCCAAAATAGCCACCTCCAGAGAAATGCAGGCTGTTTAATGTTCCCAAGAGCTATGCCTCCAATGCCCTTCCCCTGCAGCAAGCCACAGTCACCCCTGTTTTCCCAGGAGATCCTCCAAGAATTGCAGTCAGGTTCCACCCAGATTCCTATGGAGATTGCTTTGCCCTGGGACCCAGTGCACGTGAAAGTCTGTGTGTGCCTTTCAAGAATGGGGTCTCCATTTCCCCCAGTCCTGTGGAGCTCCTGCACACAAGCCTCACTGGCCTTCAATGCCAGATGCTCTGGGGGCTCTTTCTCCCTGTGCCAGATCCCCAGGCCTGGGGATTTTATATGGGGCTCAGAACTCTCAGTCCTGTAGGTGAGTCTCTGTGATACAGTTACTTTCCAGTCTGTGGGTCTTCCCACCCTGGTAGTATGGGTTTGCTTCTATCGTGTAATCGCCCCTCCTACCTCCTGATGTGGTCTGCTCCTTGTCTTCTGGAGCAGAATATCTTTTTGAAAGTTTACAGTCCATTTGGCTGAAGGTTGCTCGACATTTGGTTGTAATTTTGTTTTTATGAGAGAAGTTGAGCTCCAGTCCTTCTATTCCGCCATCTTAATCCAATCTCCTTTCATATTAATTTGAGTATTGTTTTTCCCATTTGTACAAGTGGATAACTTGATTGTTTTGGAGATTTATTCGTGTTAATACAGACCTTTATTACTGTTAATGGATTATAAAGACTTGTCTAAACACTTGCCCTTTTTCCTGCTGAAGTACAATTACATTGTTTCCAATTTTTTGCTTTAACAAGCAGTGCCACAACGAACCTTCTTTGCATGCTACTTGTCCACAAGCTGGAAAGTTTCTTTGGGACAGTAGTTCTCAACCTTGGTAGTTTTGCTTGCAAGAGAACATTTGGCAATATTTTAAGACAGTCTTGATTATCAAGAAGGAGAGAAGCAGCAGTCCTTCTGGCATCCAGTGGGTAGAGACTAGAGATGTTGCTGAACATCCTGCAATGCAAGAACAGATTCCCACTCACTCCACCATAATTTGTTAGTAGTACCAAGGTTGAGAAACTGTGCTCTGGGACAAATACTTATAAATCCTATGGTGTGCACGATTTCTGGTTTTGTTATTATATGAAATGGGTTTCTGTAAAATGCGAAGAAATTATTTCCCATTCAAGTAAAGGTTTAGAATATCTGGAATTAAGAATAAGTTTTTTTTTGGTGATGCTGGTAGTCCAGCAGTAATAATCAATTATCTTAAACCAGATAGAGCAACAGCATTATCCAGTGTTAACTAGTTTGTTTACTTACCCAGAGGGTGCAAATAATCTTTTAGCTTCATAAACTGAAAGGCTTGATATTTCCTGCCTGATGAAAACATTGATTTTAGAGAATCTGCTTTTTAAAAAGTGTCATTTCTGTAAGACAATTGTAGTTGGAGTATTAGGCTGAAGAGGCTACGTGAATGAGAGAAATATTACAGCATGAAAAATACAGAATTTTTTTCTGGCAAAGGTGGTTGTTAACTAGTGAAAGCTTAAAGGTTTGAAAAATTTCTGTGATTTAAATTGATGTTTAAACTGAAGAAAGGAATAAACCTAATGAATTTCAAGGCCCACTTTTAAGCCCATAAGACCCATGGTTCCCCCTTTGAGAATCTGATGAAAGTTATGGCCCTACAGTTGTGGCTGTGTCTGTAAACATACAGTTCTGCATGTGATTTTTGGGTGGTTTATGCATGTTCCTGGAGTCCAACCATGGACTACTCTTACTGTCCTTGAACTTGCTAGATTTCCAGATTCAGGACTTCGGTAAAACTCTCAAAGTGCTAGAAATAAGTATTTAAAATTATCACTGAATACTACAGACACAGCTATATTGTTTGTGTCTTCTTTGCCAAATGCAGAGGACTCAGCAATAGAGAAAAATAGGTAGCTAGGAGTTAGAATTCTTCAGGTCTTTTAATGTTAAATGAGTAAATAGAAATCTCATTTTAATGTCTATAACCTTCATTTTTCTTTTTATTAGGCATATGCTTCAGTGCTATGGCAACAAGCTAATGAAAACAGAGAAAATTCAACTGAAAAAGCATCTTTTGGAATCTCCTTACCAGAAGAAAAACTTAATGACTTTCGTGATGAACAAATTGGACAGTTGCAGGAGCTGATGCAAGAAGCCACCAAACCCAATAGGCAATTCAGTATTACTCAGTCCAGGAAGCCAAAATTTTAGTCTATACAATAAAGCCTAACATAGCATTTTAAGTTCAAAGCCCCTTATTTTAACTGCCGATGGTTTTTAAAACGTATTAAGCTTTTTGGCTTTGAGAATGCCTGATGTTGATGAAACGTTCTTTTATTTGGGGCTATTTTGAATGCCCTCTGTAATAAACAGATTAGGATTGTGAATAGATAAAACCTTATATCATTGAAGTAACAGCACTTGCTGCATAGGATTTGGTTTTTGGACTAAGCAAGCAAGAAGGGCTTTAAAATGGACAAGCTTGTGACATTTTGCTGAAAAAGTTTTTATGGAAAACAGTATGGCCATTCCCCAGAAACTAAAAATAGAATTACCATTTGATCCAGCAATTTCACTCCTGGGCATGGATCCAGAGAAAACCATGACTCAGGAAGATGCATGTACTCCAGTGTTCATTGCAGCATTATATACAACAGCCAAGACATGGAAGCAATCTAAATATCCATTACAGAGGAGTGAATAAAGAAGATGTGGTGTGTATATACAATGGAATATTATTCAGCCATAAAAAGGAATAAAATAATGGCATTTACAGTAACATGGATAGATTTAGGAATAATCACGTAAGTCAAGTTAGACAGGAAGACATCAGCATCATATGCTGTCATTGAGATGCAGAATCTACGAATGAACTTCTTTGCAAACAGATACTGACTCAGACTTTGAAAAACTTATGTTTTCCAAAGGTGACAGGTTGGGGGGAGGGATAGGCTGGGGGTTTGGAATGGAAATGTGTAAAATTGGGTTGTGATGATTGTTGTACAACTATAAATGCAATCAAATTCGTTGAGTTAAAAAAATAAAGAGGAAAAAATTTTGTTTTTAATGCTATTTTTTTTCAAGCATTAGCCTCATGGTTTTAGCTTCAGCAGATAAAGTATATTATGATAATGATAGATGGAGAATTCTAACAAGGTTATTATTTAAGTACATTGTTATCCTGAAAGTTTCTTCATTTCTGCTTTAATCATACATATATATGATTATTCTTTTAAATGTAATCATACATATATGATTATTCTTTTAGGTGTCCCTTCTACATGAATAATTATTTACAATAAAAGGTTAAAAAGAAGCTTTAAGATTTAGTACTGTATGTATCATTTGTATAACAGATAGATTGATTAGATTAAGATGGTGGAATAGAAGGACTGGAGCTCAACTTCTCTCCCAAATAACAGCAAAAATACAACCAAATGCCGAGCAACCTTCAACCAAATGGACTGTAAACTTCCAAAAAAGATACTCTGCTCCAGAAGACACAGCGGAGACCACATCAAGAGGTAGGAGGGGCGATTATGTGATAGAAGCAACCCCATACCTCCCGGGTGGGAAGCCTCACAGACTGGAAAGTAACTGCATCAAAGAGACTCAGCTACAGGACTGAGAGTTCTGAGCCTCACATCAAATCCCCACTCCTGGGGATCGGGCACAGGGAGAAAGAGCCCCCAGAGCATCTGGCATTGAAGGCCAGTGGGGCTTGTGTGCAGGAGCTCCACAGGACTGGGGGAAACAGAGACCCCATCCTTGAAAGGCACACACAGACTTTCATGTGCACTGGGTCCCAGGGCAAAGCAATCTCCATAGGAATCTGGGTGGAACCTGACTGCAATTCTTGGAGGATCTCCTGGGAAAACAGGGGTGACTGTGCCTTGTTGTGGGGGAAGGGCATTGGAGGTGAAGCTCTTGGGGACATTCAGCAGCCTGCATTTCTCTGGAGGTGGCCACTTCTGGGGAAATCTGGTCCCTCCCATCAGTGGTGAGAAGCCCCAGGGCAAACAACAATTCAGGTGGGATTTCAGCCCCACCCATCAGTAAACAGGCTGCCTAAAGAAAACTCAGGCACACAGCCAGCCTCTAATCTCACCCAAAGACAAAGCCCCATCCATCAGTGGGAGAGGAATCAACCCCGCCTACCAGTGAGCAGGCATCACTCCCTCCCATCAGGAAGCCTACAGCAAGCCCCGTCCATACCAACTTTAGCCACAGGGGGGGACAAACACCTGTACTAAGAGAGGCTACAACTCTATTGTTGACACAAAGGTCACCACACCCAAAACCTATAAAAATGAAAGACAGAAAACTCTAACTCAGATAAGGGAGAAAGAGAAAAGCCCAGAAAAACTGCTCAGTGATGAGATTATCAGCCTCCCAGAAAGAGACTTTAGACTGTTGATGATGAAGATGATGCAAGGCATTGGAAATAGACTGGAGGCAAAGATTGATAATTTACAGGAAACACTGAGCAAAGAAATACAAGCTGTAAAAATTAAACAAGAAGAGATGCAAAATACAATAACAAATAAATTCATTAGAAGCAGCCAACAGTAGAATACAGGAGGCAGAAGAACGAATCAGTGAGGTGGAGGACAGATTAGTGGAAATCACTAATGCAGAAAAGAGATAAAAGATTGAAAGGAAATGATCAGAGTCTCAGAGAACTCTGGGATAATGTTAAACGTACCAACATCCGTATTATAGGGGTGCCAGAGAGAGAAGAGAGAGAAAAGGGGACAGAAAAAATATTCGAGATTATAGCCGAAAACTTTCCTAATATGGGAAAGGAACCACTCACTCAAATCCAGGAAGCGCAACGAGTACCATATAAAATAAACCCAAGGAGGAACACCCCGAGACACACATGTGTATAACAGATAATATCGATGCATAATACATTGTGTGTGTGTGTGCTTTATAGGGCCATACCTGGGGCATGTGGAGGTTCCCAGGCTAGGGGTCTAATCTGAACTACAGCTGCCGGCCTACACTAGAGCCACAGCAACGCAGGATCCGAGCCATGTCTGCAACCTATACCACAGCTCATGGCCAAGCCAGATCCTTAACCCACTGAGCAATGTCAGGGATTGAACCTGCAACCTCATGGTTCCTAGTCGGATTCGTTAACCACTGAGCCATGATGGGAACTCCTACAATGCATAATACATTTCTATGGTGTTAATAACGGATGACCCTTTAAATAATTTGTAGTTTCCTTAAGAATCTCATTTGTGGGAATTCCTGTTGTGGCTCAATGGTAGAGAACCCAACTAGTGTCCATGAGAATTTGAGTTCCATCCCTGGCCTCGCTCAGTTACTTAAGGATCCTGTGTTGCCGTAAGCTGTAGTGTAGTTCGCAGACGTAGCTAGGATCCCTCCTTGCTGTGGCTGTGGTGTAGGCTGGCAACTGCAGCTCCAGTTTGACCCTTAGCCTGGGAACTACGATATGCTCCGGGTGCAAACCCTAAAGAAAAAAAAAAAAAAAAGAATATCATTTATATGGTTTAATGCATGGAGATAAACTATATTTTTCTTATACTTATACTTAATTTATAATCACATTCACATTCTAAAATGATTTTAAAAAATACAAAAATGACTCAAAAAATAATACAAAAATGACTCATTTCATTATGTTGTTTACTCAGCTTCTGAAGTGCTCATACAGAAGCAGTTGTTTTGATGCCAGCTTTTTAAAAAGATCGTATTATGTTTTCGTGTGTTTTGCTTTCTCTATATGTGTGGCTGTCAGGTCCCTCAGTCCTTTCTTTTTTCCATGCCTCTTTGAGTCATTCTGTAGATTAATCAGTGAGTCTTTTCTCATTGTAAAATAAGAAGTCAATCAGTAATTAGTCTTTTACATTATAACAGATTCCAGGAATAAAAAAGTAACATAAAGCTCTTACCATTAAGTGTACAGTCTTCACTATGCATTCTGGAAACCTGTTTCATTATGAACAAACACATCCTCAAACTCTTGACAGTACTGTCTTTTTCATCTTCTTAGTTAATATAACCTAACATCTCTAAGTACATATTTGTGTCTTATGGCGTGGGAGTTCTGAATCCTTTAGAACTTACTCTAACATAGAACCCCTCCTGTTGTCCCTTTCAACCCATCACCATGTCACCCTCACTTAAGAAGTCCCTTTCACTTGGAGTAATTTTCTTTTTGATTATACTGTCTCTTCTTGTTCTTTGGCTCATACCCCTTCATCTCAAGTCTTGCCATCATTTTGATGGCTTTAGTACTAATCGTTGTGGTTAATTTATCGAGTAGCCTAGTGGTTCTTTGATGGTTCATTGTTCACTTTCACTAACTCAACCATACGTTTTCTTGGCTATACTTGAACCTTCTTTCAGAACTGAATAAAGTGCCAGTTCTAAAATTGTTATAACATCCATGCTTTTGTCATTATTAATGTGATAAGTTTTTTTAATTCCTACTGGAACTGGTCATTCTTTCAGCAAATACCTATTGAGACCCTTTCTATGTCAGGTATCATTTTAGCGACTGGGACAGAGTAGTTATCAAAAACACTTTGTTAGAATTTGCATTCTAAAAAAGGGAAACAAAATACATAAATATATAGGGTGGTTAGAACTACAGAGATTAGTAAAGAAAGAATAGGAGCTAGAGCTGTGGTTCCCAAATTGTGACCTGAGATTCCCCAGGACACCACAGAGAAACCACAGGGGTGTTGCATGATATTTAAAATCATTCAGAAAATCAAAGATGGATTACAACATCTTTTGGATGACATATCTTTGTACATCTGGGCTTTAGCAACCGCTGTGATAACGCAAATACCACACAGAAATTCTTAACAGAAAATGTCTGATATGGTTGAGATGCTGTGTAATATTCAATGGGTACTAAATTGTTAGGACATAAGTACCTACTGAGTTATTTGGACTATGGAATGAAACTTGTGGGGTTTTTTGTTTGTTTGTTTGTTTGCTGTAGGTGTGTTGTGTAAATACTGAGATGTCAAGGATGTGGGAACTGATGAGATTGGCAGTGTCAGAGGGTCTTTTACTGTGAACTTATTAGTCTTTTGACCGCTCAGTTTGTTCAGTATCATTCCTCTATGGCCTTCATTTCCATCCCAATGTGCTCGGCTTGCTGTATCTTGCACTTCAGCTAGCCATTTAGCAGTACCCTCAGTGTCACTGTCCCCTTTTCCTGTTACCTCATCTGCTGCTCTCACCAAGGTAACTGCTCACTTGCTGAAATTAATAGGATATTAATCAGCATAAATAAATATCTTACGCCATGAGGACTGAGTATTATTCTCTACTGCTTTTAAATCACTCCTGCTTGGTTCGTATACTAATTTTCCTTGAGGTTATAATTTTTCTTTTTTTAAAATAGAGGTGTTCTCTGGGATTTCATCTTTAGGACTCCTTCAGATATTAGCTATACTTTTTTTCCCTGAATGTATACTTTTTTTTCTTTACCATTATGATTAAGTAAAGGATATTGAATATAGTTCCCTGTGCTATACAGTAGGGCTTTGTGGTTTGTCCATTATATATATATAATAGTTTGCTAATTCCTATATACTCTTAAGTATGTAACACCAGCCTAAACCTCACTTCTGACCTTCAGATCTCTGTTTGAAATTCTGTTTGCCATTTCCAACTCATTTAAAATTAAACTTAATTTTCTTCCTTCAGAGAGTGAATATTAACAAACTCGGTTCCGAATTGTGTAACTTAGCCTAGATTTCACCATTTTTCTGGGGTCCTCCCTCTTGTCATTCAGCAGTTCTGACAACTCCATCTGGTGTACTGCCAAATAGCCGTATTTCTCTTATCACTCCTGGTACCCATGCACTTTACAGTGAGACTTGTCAGCCCTTCCAGTCAAGAATTACATCAGTTTTAGAGTTCCCCAAAACTGGACTGACCTTGTTTCTTGAATTTGCTCAAAAGAATGTCAATAGTGACATTATGTAAACTTAGGTTCTACTCCTCAGAGCCTTGTACCTTCCACCTGCACTGCTGGAATTCTGCCCAGCTGCCATGTGAACAAACTCAGTCCTGTGGATCATGTGCAGCAGGGATGAAGCCGTCCTAGACCAGCTAGCTCTCAGCCAATTGCAGATACGTGAATGAGTCCAGCCAAGACCAGACCTGCCTAGCCAATCCCAGTCCAAGTTGCCAATTGTAAGTTAAGTGGTGGTGCTTTTAAATTATTATGTTTTGTGGTGGTTTGTTATAGTTAACACTCTGCTGCCTTACTATTTCAAAGTCATTACTTCTTCTCTACCTAGTCTGATATTTTAGACTTAGAATTTTTTTTTTTCTGTAGTACCATAAATGGCTTGTCTTTGGCATGCTGCTCCTTATTTTATTTTCCATGTGGCTGTAAACATTGCCTTACTGATAAGCAAATCTGATTGTATTTTCCTGCTTGATATTTGGAGTCAGGGAGGTGATTTGGATTATAGTCAATGGCAGGGAGAGATGGCACAATTAGCATCTTAACATTGCTGGTGGGGCTGGAGGGGAATGTAACACAGTTTATGGAAATGAATTGACAATGAATATTGAGAACTTTAAAAATTATACCTTTTGGACCCATTAATTCTATTTCTAGATTTCTAAACTAATGGAAAATTAGAAATGTGGACAAAATTTTTTATATAAACATGCTATTAGAAACGGTTTTCAAAAGAGTGAAAAACTGAGAAAATACATCCCAAAGGCTAAGTGATAGTTGTGATAATTAACTTAAATTTAGTTTTACAAAGGGTGTTTAAGGACGGGGAATCTGTTGACATTGATAAGTGAGAAAAGGGTGCTATGAAATGGATAACATTTCTACAAAATTGTTAGATTTCCTTTTCAGTAATATGGCAGACTTTGTTAATCTAAGCAATTCTTATGAAAATGAAAACTTCTAGGTAGACTGTAAAAGCGTTTTTGAGAAACATTTAGAGGTGGCAATGTCTGGAGAAATTAAATAATTAAAAGGCCAATATCTAAGTGAAACTGCTGAGGCCACTTTTGCCCTGAGGGTGAAGTTCAGCTTTGGTTTTGATAGCCGTGGAAATAATGGGCAGGTGACAAAGGTACAGCCTACCTGAGGTGGAGGAAGCCAGTGCCTAAGGATTATACCCTCAGGGAGACAACGGCAAGATGGCGGAGGAGTAAGACGTTGCACTCACCGTCTCCCACAAATACATCAAAAATACATCTAAATATAAAACAACTTGGACAAAACATCATTTGAATGCTAATTTAAACCTCCAAAAACTGCAAGAAACTCTTGAAATAACTGGGTAGAACAACAGAAAAAAAAGAGAGAAAAGGGATCAGGACGACATCCAGCACCCCAGGGAGGGAGCTGTGAAAAAGAAAAGGAACCCACACCCTGGGAAGCCACCTAACCAATGATCAGTGGAGCTAGAGGGACCTAAAAGCCTTAGAAAAACACAGCAGCTGGATTGAGAATGGAAAAGCAGAGTTAGAGACTCACACAGATGACCTGAATACTGGCACAGACCCCACAGCCTGAGGCGCCAGGTGGTGCCTGGGAGCTGAGACATAGGCTCCAGAGGTTAGTCTCTGGGAGAGGGCTGAGGTCGGTGGCAGTTGCAGAGATAGACTAGGGAACAGTGCACAGGAGGGAGGGCGATACTCTATGGACTGTGGAGTGTAAAGCCAGGACAGAGGGAACCAGGGAAGTCTGGTCCCGCAGGGGAGGCAAGCCTCCATTGTCAGGGAGGTGGGGCTGACCACCATAGGAAGCACCTTGAACTAGTGCGGAGGACAGGGCGGTGGAGCCTATGCCACAGAGACAGCAGCAGCAGTGGGGTGGAGCCAGTGGAGGCAGCAGCGGGAGGCAGCAGGGGCGGAGCCCATGCCTTTAAGTCCATGGAGTAAGCATTGATGGTCAGGCGGAGCACTGTGCCAGGTTGTGGAGGCAGAAGCCTGCACCAACCAGCATCGGTGGCAGGGGTGGGAGGGGCCCTGTGCCAGTTCATGGAGCTAGGAGCCTGCACCAGCCCACAGAGTTAGCACCTCTGGTGGGTGGAGCGCTATGTGACCACACAGAGCTAGCACTGGCTGAGGGGCCTAGCCAGCGCCAGCCCCGCAGAGACAGCCTCTGCAGGGGGAGTGGAGCACTATGCCAGCCATCAGAGCCAGGAACCCGCGCCAACCCACGAGCAAGCATCAGCAGACAGGCAGAGCCAATGCCAGCCTGTTGAACCAGCCTCTGACAGGTACCCCCTGTGGTTCCAATCACCTCAAAGAGGACTTTGCAATCAAACACTAGCTTTCGTGGCTTTCACTCCCCTGGGAAATCATACTTCCTGCTGCTGCTACTGCTCTGGACACCTGGTAGATTTGCCTAGAACTCATGACCACTTCCCAGGGCTGGGCAACTAGGAGTAGACAGCACTACCTTCCTGCAATTGAGAGCCCAGAGACCAGGCACCAACTGTTGACCTTAGCCATTTCTTCATTCTCCCAGAGAACACTCAGAGTACCATTGAGATAACAGCCTGCTCACTCCAAAGAAAAAGATAACAAATGTTCAAATTCCCACACCAAAAATAAATGGTAACCCCACCAAAAAAATAAAAAGCGGTGCTCCTGCCTAGAAATAGCCTTACAAGACTACAGTGTGGCTTCCCCAAACTCACAGAAAAAGAAAACCACAAGCAAAATGAAGAAGCTTAAAAACCATTACCAGTTAAAAGAATAGGACAAGTCATTTAAAGCAGCCAACAATGAAACAGACCTCTGAAGTCTGACAGAAATGGAGTTCAGAAGGGAGGTAAGGAAAACACTTGAAGAATTAAGGCTGAATATCCAGGAATTAAGAGAAGATGCAAACAGCAATACAGATTCCCTTAGAAAGGAACTAGAAAACATGAGAAACCAAGAAAAGCTAGAAAACTCATTTGCAGAGATGCAAACTGAGCTAAAGGCAATAAAGAGCAGTTTGAATAATGCAGAGGAACGAATTAGTGATGTAGAAGATAGAATAATGGAAATCACGCAATCAGGACAGCAGACAGAAAACCAAATGAGAAAACATGAAAGCAATGTAAGAGATCTACGAGATAATATAAAGTGGCCCAAACTACACATAATAGGAATTCCAGAAGGAGTAGAAAAAGAAAAGGGCATTGAAAAAATATTTGAAGAAATTATATCTGAAAACTTTCCAAATCTGAGGGAATCTGACATTAAGATACAGGATGCACAGAGGGCCCCAAACAAGCTGAACCCAAACAGACCCACACCATGGCATATTATATTAAAAATGGTAAGAATTAAATAGAGGATCCTAAAGGCAGCAAGAGAAAAGCAAAGTGTTAATTATAAGGATCCCCCATAAGACTGTCAGCTGATTTCCCTACAGAAACATTACAAGCTATAAGGGAATGGCAAGATATATTTAAAGTGCTGAAAGGAAAAGGTCTGCAACCTAGAATACTCTATCCAGCAAGAATATCATTTAAAATAGAAGGGGACATAAAGAATTTCCCCAACAAACAAAAGCTAAAAGAGTACAGCAATACTAAACCCTTTGTAAAAGAAATGCTGAAAAGGTTCCTATAAAAAAGAAAGAAAAGTAAAAAGTAAGAATGGAGGAAACCACAATTAGAAAGCAGTCATTCAAATAAGTCAGCATACAGATCTAAACATGAAGATGCTAAAATAAATAAAATTGGTTAAAATAAATTACAAAAAAAGAGACAACAACATCATACATTGTGGGGAGGGAAAGTAGGAAAACGTAAACTATTTCATTGTTTTTTCTTTTTAACTTAAAAAACCTTTTTTCTTTATTCTTTTTTTAATTTTCTTAATGATGTGTTTAAGCATATATGGTTATAAGGCCACAGCAAGCAGATATAAGAAGTGTTAACATACTTAAAAACAGGGCAACCATAAACCAAAATGGGACATCTAATCCACAAATACTGAAAAGAACTTAAGTATAAAATAATTGGAACCCATCCGTCCAAAAAAAAGAGAAACATAGAATCAACTGGAAAACAAGGTCTAAAATGGCAATAAATATATATCTATCAATAATCACCTTAAATGTCAATGGTCTGAATGCTCCAATCAAAAGACACAGAGTGGCAGAATGGATAAATAAGCAAAACCTTGCAATCTGCTGCCCACAAGAGACTCACCTTAGAGCAAAGGACACAGATAGATTGAAAGTGAGGGGACGGGAAAAGACATTTCATGCCAACAGACAAGAAAGTAGGAGTAGCAATACTCATATCAGACAAAATAGACTTTAAGGTGAAAGCCATAAAGAAAGACAAAGAAGGACATTACTTAATGGTTAAAGGATCCATTCAAGAAAAGGATATTACAATTGTCAATATATATGTCCCTCATATAGGAGCACCCAAGTACCTACAACAAGTACTATCAGACATAAAAGGAGAAATAGATGGCAATACAATAATTGTAGGAGACTTTAACACTCCACTCACATCAATGGACAGATCCTCTAGGCAGAAAATCAGAGATCCTAAATGACACAATAGAAAAGTTAGACCTAACTGACATTTTCAGGGCATTACACCCAAAAAAATCAGAATATACATTCTTCTCAAGTGCACATGGAACATTCTCAAGGATAGATCACATACTGGGGCACAGAGCTAACCTCAACAAATTTAAGAGAACAGAAATTATTTCAAGTGTCTTCTCTGACCACAAAGGCATGAAACTAGAAATCAACCACAGGAAAGGAAATGAGAAAAAACATACTACTATGGAGACTAAACAACATACTACCAAAAAACGAATGGGTCAATGAGGAAATCAAGAAAAATAAAAAAATACCTTGACACAAATGAGAATGAAGACACAACCACTCCAATCTATGGGATGCCGCAAAAGCAGTGCTCAGAGGGAAGTTCATAGCATTACAGGCCTTCCTCAAAAAAGAAGAAAAATCTCAAATCGATAACCTAACCCATCACCTAAATGAATTAGAAAAAGAAGAACAAAAACACCCTGAAGTCAGCAGAATGAAGGAAATCATTAAGATCAGAGAGGAAATCAATAAAATAGAGATTCAAAAAACAACAGAAAAAATCAATAAATCCAAGAGCTGGTTCTTTGAAAAGGTAAACAAGATTGACAAACCTCTGGCAAGACTCACCAGGAAGCGGGAAGAAAAAACCCAGATAAAATAAGAAATGAAAAAGGAGAAATCACAATGGATATTACAGAAATACAAAAAACCATGAGAGAATACTATGAACAGCTATATGCCAACAAATTTGATAATCTAGAAGAAATGGACAACTTTTTAGAGACTTAACACCCTCCCAAAACTGAATCAAGAAGAAATAAATCAACTGAACAGACCAATCACTGGAAATGAAATTGAGTATATCATCAAAACATTCCCTACAAATAAAAGTCCAGGACCAGATGGCTTCACAGGTGAATTCTACCAAACATACAAACATACAAAGAGGAACTCATACCCATCCTCCTTAAGCTTTTCCAAACAGTTGAAGAAGAAGGAACACTCCCAAAGACATTCTATGATGCCAACATCACCTTAATTCTAAAACCAGACGAAGACACCACAAAAAAAGAGAACTATAGGCCAATATCTTTGATAAATATAGATGCAAAAATTCTCAACAAAATTCTAGCTAACTGAATCCAACAGCATATCAAAAAGGTCATACACCATGACCAGGTGGGATTCATCCCAGGTGCACAAGGATGGTTCAGTGTACGCAAATCAATCAACGTCATATACCACATTAACAGAAGAAAAGTAAAAAACTACATGATTATCTCAATAGATGCAGAAAAAGCATTTGATAAAGTCCAACATCCATTCATGACCAAAACTCTTACCAAAGTGGGAATACAGGGAACATTCCTTAACATAATAAAGGCCATATATGAAAAACCCACGGCAAGCATAATACTCAATGGAGAAAAGCTGAAAGCCTTCCCACTAAAATCCAGAACAAGACAAGGATGTCCACTCTCACCACTGTTATTCAACATAATATTAGAAGTCCTAGCTACAGCAATCAGACAAACAGAAGAAATAAAAGGCATCCAAATAGGAAGAGAAGAGGTAAAACTGTCACTGTATGCAGATGACATGATACTATACATAGAAAACCCCAAAGACTCAACCCCAAAATTACTTGAACTGATCAACAAATTCAGCAGAGTAGCAGGATATAAGGTTAACCTTCCGAAATCAATCACATTTCTGTATACTACCAATGAAATATTACCAAATACCAAAATATTTTACCTTTTAAAATAGCACCCCACAAAACCAAATTCCTGGGGATAAACCTGACCAAGGAAGTGAAAGACTTATATGCAGAGAGCTACAAAACTAATCAAGGAGATCAAAGAAGATACAACGAAATAGGAAGATATTCCATGCTCATGGGCTGGAAAAATTAATATTGTAAAAATGGCGATACTACCCAAAGCAATCTACAAATTCACTGCAATCCCTATCAAATTACCCATGACATTCTTCACAGAACTAGAACAAACAATCCAAAAATTTATATGGAACTACAAAAGACCCAGAATTGCCAAAGCAATCCTGAGGAACAAAAACCAAGCAGGAGGCCTAACTCTCCCAGACCTCAGGCAATATTACAGGGCCACAGTAATCAAGACAGTACCAAAACAGACATACAGACCAATGGAACAGAATAGAGACCCCAGAAATAAACCCAGACACCTACGCCCAATTGATCTTTGACAAAGGAGGCAAGAACTTCAAATGGGAAGAAGAAAGTCTTTTCAGTAAGCCTTGCTGGGAAACTTGGACAGCTGCATGCAAATCAATGCAGCTAGAATACACTCTCACAGCATGCACAAAAATAAACTCTAAATAGCTTAAAGACTTAAATATAAGACAAGACACCATTAAACTCCTGGAAGAAAACATTGGCAAGACATTCTCCAACATCAGCCTTACAAATGTTTTCTCAGGTCAGTCTCCCAAAGCAACAGAAATCAGAGCAAAGATAAACCAATGGGACCTAATCAAGCTGACAGGCTTTTGCACAGCAAAGGAAACCAAAAAGAAAACTAAAAGACAACTTACACAATGAGAATATTGTTTCAAATGATGCAACTGACAAGGGCTTCATCTCTAAAGTATACAAACAACTGATGCAGCTCAACTGCAAAAAAGCCAACAACCCCTTTGAAAAATGGGCAAAGGACCTGAATAGACATTTCTCCAAAGAACATATACAGATGGCCAACAAGCACATGAAAAAATGCTCAACATCATTATTAGAGAAATGCAAATCAAAACTACCATGAGATACTACCTCACACCAGTCAGAATGGCCATCATTAACAAGTCCACAAACAACAATTGCTGGAGGGGGTGTGGAGAAAAGGGAACCCTCCTGCACTGTTGGTGGGAATGTAAGCTGGTGCAGCCACTATGGAAGACAGTGTGGAGGTACCTTAGAAAACTCTACATAGAATTACCATATGACCCAGCAATCCCACTCTTGGGCATATATCCAGACAAAAATTTCCTTGAAAAGGATGCTTGCACACGCATGTTCACTGCAGCACTATTCACAATAGCCAAGACATGGAAACAACCCAAATGTCCATCGACAGATGATTGGATTAGGAAGATGTGGTATATAGACGCGATGGAATACTCTTCAGCTATAAAAAAAGATAAAATAATGTCATCTGCAGCAACATGGATGGAATTAGAGACCCTCATACTGAGTGTAGCAAGTCAGAAGGAGAAAGACAGATGCCATATGATACCTCTTATAACTAGAGTCTAATATATTGCACAAATGAACCTCTCAACAGAAAAGAAAATCACGAACTTGGGGAACAGACTCGTGGTTGGCAAGGGGGTGGGGGAGGGGTGGGAGGGAATGGGGTTAACTAGTGCTTTAGTGATGGAAAAGCAAGGAGATCCAGCTGTATAGTACAGCAAACTGTGTCTAATCCCATGTGACAAATCCATGTATGTACATGTAACCGGGTCACCACGTGGTGCAGTTGGAAAATCTGACAGAAATCTGTAAACCAGTTATAATGCAAAAAAATAATAAGTAAAAATAAAAATCATTTATCGTTTTCAATTAAAAAAAAAAAGGATTATACCCCCAGGGAAGAGTAAGCACAAGAAGACCTGCTCCAACGTTTGTGCACAGTTAAAAGCCACCCCCAATTCAGTTCATCTGGGTCTAACTTAGGTTATGGATTTAGTGGCCCCAGAATGAGTGCCTGGCCAATGTACACAAATCGTGATAGGAGGATCACAAATCATTTTCTTTGGAAATGAATGACAAGTTTAAACAAAGTCCAGAAGGAAGACTAGGAACTTGAAATGAAAGGCAGCAAAGACAGCAAGAACAACTTTGGAATTTACACATGTATAATATAAAATATTTATATGTTTAGAAAATAAAAAAATTATGATATCTACAGGGAACAAAGACATTATAGAAACTGACCTAGAATATTTGAAAAGAAGCCAAATAAAAGTTCTAGAAATGGAAAATAGAATTATAAAATAAACCAATGAGGAGGTTTAACAGATTAGAGGGGCTTGAAAGGAGAATCAGTGACTTTAAAATGGAACAGAATAAATGACCCTGAGCTGGGAAATGTGAAAAAGTGGAGGATAGCGCAAAAGGGTTTAATGTGTATCTAATAATAGTTTTGGATAGATAATGGGGCAGAAGCAATATTTAAGAAGATAATCGATGAAAAATACCAGTCCACAGACTTACCCCAAGGGGGATAAATATGAAATCCTCATTTAGGTAAACCATATTGAAAAAAAGTAATGGTGGAATACAGTTTCAGACAATCAAGCATGAGCAAGTTTGCCACCTGCAGGTAAAGGAAATTCTAAAGGATGTGCTTTATTCCTTTCATCACCTTCCTACTATACAAAGGACTGAGATGGTTTTAAATATAGATTAAAGGAGCATATACCATATGGAACAACGAAGATGTTTTCCTGGGGTTAAAAAATGAGGGGTTTAAAAACATAATAGTAAGTTGGTAGGGTAGTGATTAGAATAAACACTGTACCTGAGAAGAGAGTAAACACGCTAATTAAGTATAAATGTGATTTCTAATAGTGTATAACTCATTTCTAATAGCATATAACATTTTAGTGGTTGTCATTATATAAATGAGTATATAACTTCCAAGCTTTTAGGAAAATAATTGTTATAAGGAATGAGAAAGAAATAGAAGAGGAAAAATACCTAGAAAGATACAAGTTTAGAGATATAACCCAAGATATCAATAATTAAATGTAAACCAAGTTATCTAAGTAAAGGCAGATTATTAAATTGGACAAATGAAACCAATGATATGCTGTGCTAAGAGACCATACCTTAAGTGGAAAATAAAATTTGAAAGTAAAATGATGGTAAAAGTTGTACCAACCCCAAATAAGCTGATGTAGTTACATTAATATCTGAAAAAACTGTTTAAGGCAGAGACATTGCTAAAGAAAGTAGCTTTATTTAATGGAAGTTTCAGTTAACTAGGAGGATCATTTTAAATTGGTATTTACCTGGAAGTAAGTGGTTGTACAGCTCCATATTTTAGAAAGTTAACACAATTCCAAAGTACCTGTGAATCAAGAAATCCTAATGGATTCTAGAACACAAGTGAAATGGAACATTAGTGAAGTACAATAAAATTTATGAGTTGTAGATAAAACAGTAGTTGGAAGAAATTAATACCCTTAAATGTGGCTAGTGGACAGAAAGACTGAATATTAATGAAAGCATCTAACTCAATAAATTGAAATTATTGGAACAAGCACAAAATAATCTCAGCAACAAGGAAGTCAAAATAAAGGCAGAAATAGACAAAAATCAAAAGTTCATTCTTTGAAAAAGTCTTAACAGTGACAAACTCTGGCAGAGTTAATTAAGAAAGAATAGGCAGAGTTTTGTTTGTGACTCATTGAATGAACTGACTGGTATCCACGAGGACACAGATACGATCCCTGGCCCTGCTCAGTGGGTTAAGTATTCCATGTTGCTGTGATCTGTGGTATAGATCGCAGACGCAGGTCGGATCCTACATTGCTGTGGCTGTGGAATAGGCCAGCAGCTGTAGCTCCAATTTGACCCATAACCAATATCAGGAGTGAAGGAGAGGACATAACTATTTCTGTGAAGTTAAATACATATAAAATTGTGAACAACTAAGAGCCAATAAACTTGTATCATGTAGAATAAGTAGACACTTTTAGAAATATAAATAGCCTACTAAATAAAAGTGGTTTTATAATTATTAAATTAATTGAACAAATATTCCTAGAAAGAACATTCTAGGCCTACTTAAGTATCTTCTTTGGTGAGTACTGCCAAATATTCAATAAATAATTTCAAATTTAAGCCCTTCCAGACAATATAAAGAGACGGTTACTCCCTAATTCATTTTGAGACTTACAAATTCCTGATACCAAACGATAATATGAGAATGGGAAATTACATGCCAATTTCACTTAGAAACATAGATGCAAAATCCTAAGCTAGGTATTAGTAAGAGAGGTGTCGGAAAGGATGATTGATCATGACCTGGTCAGGCTTATGCCAGGAATCCAAAGTTGTTTTTATATTAGAAAATCAATTGCTATGATCCACCACATAATCAAATTTAAGGAGATTTACCCGTGATCATCTCATTAGATGTAGGAAAAGCATTTGCTCAGCACTCAACATCCATTCATGATAAAAATACTCCTAGCAAACTAGGTATATAGGGCACTTCATGAATCTGATTAAAGGGGTTTCTACCAAACGTGCAGCAAACATAATGATGAATCCTTGAAAGCTTTCTCCTTGAGACTGGCAAGAGGCAAGGGTGTGTCATCACTGCTTCTCAGGTCAAAACTACTAGTCTTGTTATTGTACATGTTGAAAATCTAAAGGAATCTACAAATTACTGGAATGAATAAGATGCTAAAATTTCTGTATGACAATTGCATTTCTATGTATTAGCAACTAACATGAAAATTTATGGAAATATTAAAATAGTAAGTATTAGCAATTTCACAAAAGATGTTTAAAACTTTGGAGAAAACTGAAATTTTACTTAAAAAATACTAAAGAAGACTTAAGTTGTACTCCACGCTCAAAGATTTAAAGATTCAGTATTGCAACTGTCTTAAGTAATCTAATGGTTTGCAGTTTCAATGTGATTTTCATAAAAATTCCAAATGATTTTTTTCTAATAAGTAAATTTTAAAATTTATATGGAAATGCAAAAGGTCAAGAATAGCCAAGGCAGAACCCTAAGACAAAGAGTGTAACAGGATTTACCCTGCCTGTGGAACGTCCAAATATAATGAGTTATTAAGACGTCATAATAAGTCCACAAATAAATTCTGGAAAGGGTGTAGAGAAAAGGAAACCCTCCTACACTCTTGGTGGGAATGTAAATTGGTACAACCACTATGGAAAACAGTATGGAAATACCTCAGAAAACTTAGTACGATGATAATCCAGCAATTCCCACTCTGGTATATGATCCTGACAAAACTTTCCTTGAAAAAGACACATGCACCCGTATGTTCATTGCAGCACTATTTACAACAGCCAAGACATGGAAACAACCTAAATGTCCATCAACAGATGTGGTATATATACACAATGGAATACTACTTAGCCATAAAAAGAACAAAATAATGTCATTTGCAGCAACAAGTATGGAACTAGAGATTCTCATACTAAGTGAAGTAAGTCAGAAAGAGGACAGATACCATAGGATATCACTTATACTTGGAAACTAGCATATGGTACAAATAAATCTTTCCACAGAAAAGAAAATCATGGACTCGGAGGACTTGTGGTTGTCGAGGGGGAAGGAGTAGGATGGACTGGGAATCTGGTGTTAATAGATGCAAACTATTGCCTTTGGAATGGATAAGCAATGAGATCCTGCTGTATAGCACAGGGAACCGTATCTAGTCACTTGTGATGGTCATGGAGCATGATGGAGGATAATGTGAGAAAAAGAATGTATATATATATATGTGTGTGTGACTGGGTCACTTTGCTGTAGAGTAGAAAATTGATAGAACACTGTAAACCAGCTATAATAGAAAAAATAATTATACAAAAAAGATAGCATATCATTTTATTGAGGTTTGGTTTATGGCAGTGGCGGTATTGCTGTTGCCATAATGGTGGTAGAGAAAATACTCCTTTTCAATAATGGTTCAGGACAATTAGGTATTTTTGTGGGAAAAAAACCTTTTGGTGCCTAGAATTAGCTGTAGGTTTCTTCAGGATCGAAACATTGAAGGCAAAATTACAAAGCTATACTACAGTACAGAGAATATCTTCAAACTGGGGTGGAAGAGGATTTTTTATGTAAGACACAACCAGCTCTAACTATAAAGAAAAAAAGAAATCTGAATATATTAATGTTACTTTTTCATTAAAAGCAGTGCCTCAGTATGAAGCGATCATTTCACCACCTATAATGGCCAAAGAAATAATATTCAGAACATCTAAAGAATTCGTACAAATCAATGAGAAAGATGTAAAATCCAGTAGAAAACAGACAAAATACTTGAACAAGAAATTCACAAATAGAAAACCCACATGATCAGTAAACATAAATCATTCACCTCATTTGTAATAAATTCAAATATAAATCACAATGATATTGCAGTACACAGCTTCTAGATGAATAAAATAGGGAAGTTGACAGAAACAAGTGTTACCAAACATGGGAAATAATGAAAACTCTCTTATCCTACTAGTGGGAGAATAAATGAGTATAACCTCTTTAGAAAACATTTTGACATTTTGTTACAAATTTGAAGATGTTTATAGTTTATAAATACTATATTGCATTCTGATATGGTAGTTGAGTAGACTCTGCTTTGAGTACATGGATTTGAATCCCATTTTCTAGTTCCATGACCTTGACCATATGACTAAACATACAAAGTATAAGATTTTTGTCTCACCCCAGGAGCCAATTTTGGCCCTCAGGATTTTTATGAGGATTTAATAAGTTAATCTATGTGAACTGCTCAGTATAGTACCTGGAAAATAATAAACACTATAAAGTGTTTACTACCACTGTTTATTGCTAGTACTGTTATTAATACTACTTAACCACATACAAATTCACACGTACATATAAATACTAGACAATCTTTTTTAAATGATTTTTATTTTCTCCATTATAGCTGGTTTACACTTTCTAGAGACTTATAGCCCGCTAAAACTGAATCAAGAAATAGATCAAGTAAATAGATCACTAGAAATGAAATATATAATAAAAACATTCCCTACAAACAAAAGCCCAGGACCAGATGCCTTCACAGGCAAATTCTACCAAACAAAAGTTGGTATATGTCATACCAACTTTTCCAAAAGGTTGAAGACAAAGGAATAACCCCAAAGACATTCGATGAAGCCACCATCACCATAATACCAAAACCAAAGATAGTACTAAACAAGAAAATTAAGGACAATATCTTTGATGAATACAGATGCAAAAATTCTCAAAATTTTAGCCAACCAAATCCAACAACATATAAAAAAGATCATATGCCATGACCAAGTGGGATTCATCCCAGGTTCACAAGGATGGTTCAACATATGCCAATCAATCAGTGTCATACACCACAGTAGCAAAAGAAAAGTCACAAACCACATGATTATCTCAATAGATGCAGAAAAAGCATTCAACAAAGTCCAACATCCATTCATAAAAACTCTTACTAAATTGTGTATAGAGGGAACATACCTTAATATAATAAAAGCCATTAATGACAAACCCACAGCAAATATCAGCAAATATAATATTCAGTGGAGAAAAGCTGAAAGTCTTCCTACTAAAATCTGGAACAAGACATGGATGCCCATTCTCACCACAGTATTGGAAGTCCCAGCCATAGCAATCAGACAAACAAAAGAAATAAAAGGTATCCAAATTGGAAGAGAAGAGGTAAAATTGTCACTGTATGCAGCTGACATAACTACTCAAACTGATCAATGAATTCAGCAAAGCAGCAGGATACAAGATTATCATTCAGAAATCAGTTGCATTTCTGTATACTAACAATGAATATTAGAAAAGGAATACAAAAATACCTTTTAAAATGGCATACCAAAAAATTAAATACCTGGGAATAAACCTGACCAAGGAGGTGAAAAACTTAAATGCTGAGAACTATAAAACAATCAAGGAAATTAAAGAGGTTGCAAAGAAGTGGAAAGGTATTCCATGCTCCTGGGCTGGAAGAATTAATATCATAAAAATGGCCATAAAAAAAGATTATAGGAAGAAAAAGATATTGATGATCCCCAACACCCCTCCTCACGCATGGCATATTGGGCCTTATTAAAGAACATTTCACTATCGAGTATGATGTTGGATTTTAAAAAAAATTCAAATTACTGGGTGCTCTGAAGATTCTGTATAGGATAGGGCCTGGACATTTTAGAGGGTTAGAGCTTTATTTTTTTTTTTTTTTTTTTTTTTTGTTTAAATTTAGTATATATTTTCAAGGAGTCTTCATTTAACAAATATTTTTCATGTGATTTTAACTTTTATTTTTTTTTTATTTTTATTTTTTTTTATTTTTGCATTATAGCTGGTTTACAGATTTCTGTCAGGTTTTCCCACTGCACCATGTGGTGACCCGATTACCTGTACATATATGGATTTGTCACATGTAATTAGATATAGTTCCCCGTGCATTACAGTTGGAGCTTCTTG
>PVHT020000174.1:3704089-3812115 GCA_004024745.2 Catagonus wagneri | reverse complement strand
TCTCTCTCACCTTTTTTTTTTCTTCACTTGTTCTACCCAGTTATTTCAGGGGTTTCTTGCAGTTTTTGGAGGTTTAAATTGATCAGCATTCAGATGATGATTTGTCCAACTTGTTTTATATTTAGATGTGTTTTTTGATGTATTTGTGGGAGAGGGAGAGCGCGACCTCTTACTCCTCCGCCATCTTGCCGCCTCCTCTAGAGGGTTAGAGCTTTAAACAGCTCTCTAGCAAATTTTGACAAGTTTCTGAGATCGAGTTCTTAAAACAACAACAAACCGTGATTAATAAAACCAATACAGCAGGCAGATAATTATTTTATTTCAAATAAGGATCAACCGCACATTTTCTTTCATTTAGCATAATTATCGCCCCTCTTTTAGCATAAACCAACCTTCCACAGTTTTTTTATCTTCATAACATTTCATGAACTTTATCAGTATAGTAACATAAGAATATACTTGTTTGTGAAGGAAAATAAAGATAATGGTACTTTTGGGTCAGTACTTGTAGCTTTATTTCATCTTTTATGAAGGTCATTGTTTTCTAGCCCCTGGCATCATTTTTTGTTGGTGTGTGTCAAATAAATTTGACTTTGCAACAGCACTGGAGGGTTGTTTGCATTTTCTCTTGTCTCTGATTTTATTCTTTTGGTAAGAGATCGGATAGAGAAAAGACTAGAGGACCTTTTAATGTCAATTAGATTCACATAAAATTATTAAATTTGAAGAGGCCTGTAATTTACCTAGCTTAACTCCATTTTTCATCTGTTCATTTTCAGAATTTATTTAAGAAGTACATTTTGACTCTGAAGATTAGTGAATTTGAAAAACAAATTCACTTATTCCATCTCGTTTTGTGTTCTGGATATCTCTAGTCTGATGGAAACATGCAGAAATGCTGGGTTAAGTTGGCAATTATTATGGGCTTTAATAAATGTATCATTTTTCTACAAGTTGTAAGATTAACTTGTGCTATTTTAGCTAAGAAACAATAGCGTTCAATTCTAGATACCTGAAATAGTATGAGGATGAAATACACCCTCTCCAGGGTTTCAAAACATCTACATCTTAGTGCAAAAGCTGATAAAAGCTGAATATTGAATAATTGTTGCTAAGCAACTTTGAAATAACTCTCTAGATATGGTAATGATGTATCTAGTGAATGCTGCCACTCACATTAGATGACTGAAAGAGGAACAAAGCACCAAGATACAAGATTAGAAAAATTTTAAATTTATAGTATGTATCATAATGAACTTGCAAGATAAGCTCACTCAAAAGGAATTTGATTTCAAAATGATTAAATAAAAAGACTATAGTAACAACATTTGAATGAACTAAATTTGGATTAGTCAATAGTTTAAACTTTTCTCGGGTAGAGAGGAGATAAGAGTTTTATATCAAAACTTAGCTTTAGGAAACACATGAGTGACACCTTTGCCTTCTGGAGCCAGAGAGACATCTCACATCATTTAACTCTGATGCTTCTTGTCTTCCTGTAGAGAATACAAATTTCACTGGGCAGGAATTTGGTCTTTTTCGTTGCTGTTTTATTACTACTTAAAACTGTGCTGCTCACGTTGCAAAAAGAATATTTGTTGAAAAAATAATAGTATCTAAAAATAGTGTTTCAGAGTCCATTCTGGAGACAGAAACCACCATTAATTTGAATATGAAAAGTTTAATATAAGAGTAGTAAATATAATAGGGAAGTAACTCTACAGATATAAAGAGAACTCTAAAGAATAGCCTAGGGCTGAGGGAGAGAACCCAAAGAAAGATAAAGTGGGAATGAGGGCCCTTCTGCAAGGCTGGAATCCAAAGCTCACTGGAGAAGGTGTGGTTGCAACCCACAGAACAGCAGAGACATTTGCTGTATTTGCTGGGCTAGCAGGAAACTACCTTCTGGCAGGCGGGCTGAGGCTGGCAGGCAGGCTTGCAGAGGAAGTTGGGGTCTTGGGATCCTGCTCATTGGCAGGGCAGTGCTCAGCCTGGGGTGCGGTGTACATTGTCTGGAAGACCTTGGGAAACAACTCAGCGACAGCCAGCAGGCTGAGGCTGCCTGCAGGCATGCAGATCGAGTTGGGCATCAGAAACCTACTTGTGGGTAGAGTACAAAGAGCCCTGGGATACTCCGTGTCCGTGCTGGGAGGGCCATGTAAAGTGATCACCATGTAAGGCCAGGCTACAAGCTTGACAAGAGACTAGACATCGTGGGTGTACAGCTGGGGGCAGAGTACCACCAGATACACATGTGCCACTGACAGCGACAGAGCAGGAAGCAAGAAACAAAAAATGGCAGCACACTGTAATCAGGGAGAGAAATCCCTCCTGCAGTGAACCTCCACTGACAAAGCTTAACACTGTGTTCACCGCAAAGGAGAAATAGTTAAGTCTCCATTGTAGTAGAGCTGGTAATACAGGCTGACTTTGGAGAGCAGAAGCAATAAACTGCATCTAGCACATACAGCTAACCGAGAAGGCTTATTATATGCCAGGCATTGGGATGTATATGGACTCATTTAAATCTCAACTTGCCTGTGACTGGGGCTGCTATTATTTTCTCCATTTTATAGATGAATAATCTGAAGCTTAGAGGAGTGTGATAACTTCCTAGAGGTCAAATAGCTGCTAAATGCAAGAGCTGGGATCAACTCTTTCAGTTTGCCTAGCACCTGTGCCTTTTTTCCCCCTCCTTTTTTCTTTTTTCTATTTTGGCTGCACACATGGAATTCCCAGGCAAGGGATCAGATCTGAGCCACAGCCGAAGCAACGCCAGATCCTTAACCCACCATGCCAGGGTTCAAACCCGCATCCCAGCGCTCCAGAGATGCCACTGATCCCATTGCACCACAGCAGGAACTCCAAGCACCTATGCCTTTAACCACTCGCCATTATATTTCCTCCCAAAGGAAAATGTAATTGAATTGGTAAGGGTGACAGATTGGTCCCCTGTTGGGTCAGCACCTATTGGTCCCATCCTCATCAAGTGGCCCCTTTAGACACGGGTTTCCGGTGGTCTTACCCTCTCAGAGGGTCTCCTGTTGCTCACAGGTTTCTCACCTCTGCATCAGTTCCTCATAGATGAGCACACTATTCTGGCCACCTAGGAGTCATGCCAAGAAACAGGGCAGTCTCTCCCCAAGGGAGAAGGCTGTGAAGCTAATTTCCAAAAGTTCTGACGTCACGCAAATGGCCCTAAATTTGAACAGAGCTAAGAGTATCTTTCAAATTCGGGAACAGAGAGAAATATACCTGGTGTTTTAAGAACCGCACCACACATCTCATTTTGTTTTAGAGTTTTGGCCTTAGACCTCTTCTCATTCCATTCTCCCCCTGGGTACTCCACCAGCTCTTTCTGCTCTCTTACCAGGCATTTTAAAGACTCCCCAGTCTCTGCCTCCAGGTCATAATCTATTCCTCTTGAGCTCCATATCCCTGAATCCAACCACCCTGAGATGTCTTAAGACCCAAGGACACAGTTCAAAACCAAATTGATTTGACTGCCCTAAACTTGATTACCCTTCAGTGTTTGGGCTTCTTTTTCTGAACTGAATCATCAGCTTTCAGTTACCAGAGACAGTCATCCTTGATGGCTTCCTGTCTCACCTCCATGTGAAATAAATTCCTTTCTTTCCCGTCTTTATCCAACCCACCACCAATGCTTGATTCTAACTAGCATTTCTAAGCTCTTACATCCATTTGGTTTTTCCTATCAATACTTTTCCTTCTCAGTTCAAGCCAGCAGCTCATCAGCATTTCTGCAATACCTTATTAACTGTCTCTAGTATTGACCCCTCCAAACTATTCTGAGTGCAGCCAGGATAATTTTTCTCAAATTCAAATTCATTTCCCTGCTGTAAAGACTCTTCAGTCATGTTACTGAGGGTAACTCTGAACTTCTTACCAGATATTGTAGGATGCTTCATGATCCAGTCAGTGCTTATATTTTGAATCAGTTAGGGGCCACTCAGGAGACAGAAACCACACGAGGCACTGCCATTGAGATAATTTAATATAAAAGGTTGCTAACCACTTATTGCAGAAGTGATAAAGAGAACACTAAAATATCCAAGAGACAGAGATTCCAGGATGCAACTATCAATTCTAGGGTTGGGAGAATAAGAGAAGAGATTTAAATAACTAAATTTTGGACGCTTAGAGATGGTGACTTGAGCAGCTGAGGCTCAGACCTCCCAGGAGAGGGCAGGGGACAGCTGGTGCTCATGTTTCTGAGTTGGTCTGATGAGGCTAGTTTGCAAATGTCGGAGAATGGCTGGCACTTCTGGAGTGAAGTTATGCTGGGGTGACATTAATAGAAATGGAGAGCAAGTAAGAAGCACAGCAGGAGGGAGCCAGCTTCTTCCTCCACTTCGTGTATAGTAGTTTTCCTCTAGCACCATCTATTGGCAGATACTAGCAAAGCCATCTAACAAAGCAGAAATGGGTTGGGTTGTAGAGTCCCACCCCAACATCAGAGTAAAGAAGGGTAGGTCTGAAGCTTAGCGGCAATGACCCAGTAACTGGCAAACTTCATCCCTTGGCTCCTCAGCGCACTTTACATACCCTTTCAATGCCCATTCGTTTTCCAAACAATGATCAAAACACTCTGTTTTCACCCGGAAATGCAAATATCCTTCGTTCAAATATATACTTTGACTTTTCTCAAAATGAGGGGCCCAAAGTTACAACAATAAATGAATCCACCTTCATTAGCAGTCACACTGTTTATCTCTTGGATATAATTATTCCCCAAATTCAGTCACTGTTCCATCTGAATTTTTGATCACCTAGAGACTAAAGTATAAATTTTACTTATAAAAGAAAGGATGTACAAGAAAAATAAATTTGTATTTACAAGTACACAGACATATACTCATTCATACAAGCGAAGAAGAAAATATATAGCCATTTAGTCATTGTTTCTATAGCTTGTCACAGGGGCATTTATTATCTCCTCCTTACATTACTCATCTCATGTTTCTTTGCCTCTCAGCCATAACTTCAGAAGATCAAAATGTGTTGCCTGGTGGGATGTTCTAAACCTTCATCCCTGAGGAGTCAGAATCTTCAGTGGACCTGCTTTTTTGGCAGAGACATCCTAGGATTCCAAATAGTCCACCTTGCTCCAGTGCAGAACAGGAGACTAGTTTCCTTTCAGTAATCAGTATCAATCATCTCAGCAGTAGATTAAGCTTATCTTTACTTTCCTCAGTAGCATGAGGAGCTAGGGGTCAGCCTTGATTTCTAACTCACTAGAACCATCGTTTTGGACATCACTGTGTTCACTGATAAAAAAAAATTTCTCCCTTCCAAACTGACAAAATCCAAAGTTGCTGGGAAATAAGCAAAAAATTCTGCACTGGATTTTTAGTAGTGATGGGAATCATGTGGGATTTCATATGTTGGTTCCTGGACCCATGCATTCTGACTATGAGAGAGATACTACCATATACTGGTCACTGATTAAAAAATTTGAACTCCATCCTTTCAGAATATCTCCCAACTGGCATCATAACTAGGCTTCAGTTGGCTGTCCCACCATTTTACTAGGTCAGCTGCTTCTAGATGATAGGTATTGGAAAACTAGTGAACTCCATGGGCAGGGGCCACTGTGTACTTCTTCTGCTATGAAATGAAGTCCCTGATGAGGAGCAATATTTACATAATGCTGTAAAGATGACAAGCATTCCAGAAGTTCACAAATTACAGTGCTAGCAGGGAACTAAAATAAGAAAGGCCATTTCATATCCAGAAAACAGTCTATTTCAAGGATGGGAACCCCCTGTCTCCTCCATGTAGGAGGAGATCAGTGTCATCAGTCTGCCACCAGGTATCTCCCTCCAGAGAATACTGTCACATCAAGGGCTCAGCATTGATCTCTGGTGTTGGCAGGTGGGTTTACTCAGCAAGAGTGGCAGCCAGGTCATTCCTGCTGTCATGGCCACTTTGTACTTGGCCCATTGAGTAAACCCTGGGGTGGTGGGGGAGAAACTGACTGACATCCACACACCATGTTAACTCATTCACCTGATTGCTGGGAACCTCCTCTGCAAAGGATGATTTTGAAGACCTGTCACACAAGATATAAATATCCTCACACTCGGTGCCCTGACAGATTCATCCTCATACTTTTTTCCCCAGACCTCTCTGCCTGGTGTCTTCCAATACTGTTCTTTCCAAGCCCTTGATCATCTGGCTCAGCTGTTAACAACTGCCCATAAATCAATGTAGATATATACTTTTATCCATCTTCTGGTACAAAGTGAACAATCAAACTGCTTGAGGTTCTGCCCACAGTTGCAGTGCTGCAAACATTCGCTTCTGGTTGGTGCTAGCATGTGGCTCAGAAATATCTGTAACCTAGGACTGAATTTTTTCCTCAGCCATACAAGCTCCCAGGGGCCATAAATGTGGACTGAAGGAAAAGATGTAATGCAACCAAAGTAGGTGTGAAAGAGTATGAGCCATCTAGTCCTGGAACTTGCTAACAGATTGCTGCTGTATACACTCAGTTTAAGGCTTAGTGTGTCAGCACCCTGTTTGTTATAGGCAGCTCAGGTCACGTGGTCACTTGATATCTCATGGTTAGGCATTTATTACTTATCAGTACATCAGAGCAAGCCAAAAGCTATTTCTCCAATGGACAGTTTTCTGCAAAAGAAGCTGTGAGTTTGCTACGAAATCCTCTACGCTGTGATTCTCCTTACGTCACTCACCAGATGCTTACTTATATATCACCCCCATTTGCCACAGGCATTCTGGGTCTCATTGGAACCTCTGACACAAGGCTCAAGTGGAAAAGCAGCTTGTACCACAGTCTTGACTTGCTGTAGAGACTTCTAGCGCTTTGGACTCCACTAAAGAGGCAGTCGTATGGGTTATTTGGTAAATGGGTCAGTGTAGAGACTTTATCTTACCCTTTCCGCTTTCAAACTTGAACTTTCTGGTGAGGTTCATGAATCTCATGCAGTTCCAACAACGTGACAGGCTTTCCCTCTCAAACCTAGGACTTTTACATGCAATCCTCTGTATCTCTGGAATGAATGACCATCCTTTCTCAGGTTCTTATGTACCTTTTTTGGCCTCAGCTGAGCTGTTACCTGCTGAATTGTCTTCCTGTCTCTCCAATCCTGAGATAGGTATCCCTCCTTTGTGTGCTCACAGTCCTCTTGGCTTCTCCTTATCACAGCATTTATCCCATTGCATTGAAATTGCTGTTAAGTTTTGTCTATACTCGTGTTTATTATTTTCATTATCACCTCCTAAAGAGCCTTTATAGGTATTTGATTCCTAATTACCATCTCCCTCATGAAATTTTACTACCACCTATATGCTCTGCATCTGTGTACCTACCTCATGTATATCTGGGCTTCAAATGTTTTTAAAAAGTAAGATTTTGTTTTTTTACCGCGCTTGTCCTCTCCCCCATCCTGCCTCCGGAGAAGGACTGGTCTGTTAGGCACCCCAAACGCTGACCGAGGGCAGACGCTGTCTCTTGATCTCTGCCGAATTACCAGAGCCTAGCATGGTACTTGGTATGTAGTAAAGACTCAGTAAGTATTCTGTCGTAGGTAAGTAAATGAATGATACAACCTATGAGGGAGAGCAAAGGTCTAGATCCAAACAGACTGTGCAACTGCTATGGAAAACAGTATGGAGGTTCCTCAGAAAACTAAAAATAGAGCTACCATATGATCCACTCCTGGGAATATATCTGGACAAAATTATAATTCAAAAAGACACATTCACCCCTATGTTTGTGACAGCACTATTCACAATAGCTAAGACATGGAAACAAGCTAAATGTCCACTGACAGATGAATGGAAAAAAAAGATGTGGTACATATATACAGTGGAGTATTATTCAGCCACAAAAAGTATAAAGTAATGCCATTCACAATAACATGGATGCAACTAGAGATTCTCATACTAAGTGAAGTAAGTCAGAAAGAGAATGACAAATACCATAGGATATCACTTATATGTGGAATCTGAAATACAGCACAAATGAACCTATCTACAGAACAGAAACAGACTCACAGACATAGAGAACAGATTTGTGGTTGCCAAGGAGGAGGGAGGAGGGAGTGGGATGGACTGGGAGTTTGGAGTTAGCAGATGCAAACTATCACATTTAGAATGAATAAGCAACAAGATCCTATTGTGTAGGACAGGGAACTATATCCAGTCTCCTGGGACAGACCATAATGGAAAAAAGAATGTCTATACATATATTGAGAACTCAGTCACTTTGCTGTACAATAGAAATTAGCATAACATTGTAAATCAAGTATACTTTAAAAAATTTAAAAGAAAACAAACAAATAGACTGGTATTCTTATATTCCCACTTTTTTTTCTTTTTCTTTTTTTTTTGGCTGCACCCCTGGCCTGTTCCTGGGCCAGGTATAGAACCCATACCACTGCAGTGACAATGGTGATCATGAAAGTCTTTAAGCTGCTGCCTAGTAGATCACTTCTTCCTCTGTGCTCCCTTAGCATTATTTATTTGTATTTTTGGTACGTCAGGCGGCTAGTGAGACTGGTAACTCCCTAAGGCAAGGCCTATTTTTTTTTTTTTTTTACCTATTTTTGCATCACCTGTCCCTCCCGTGGTGTCAGATATTACAGGAAACAGCAAGGGCACATCCATGTTTGAGTTCTCCCTTTATCCCTGACTTTGTGATCTTTGGTAAATTATTTCCCTTCCTAAGTCTCTGTTTGATTGGATGATAAATGGAAGTAACAGCAGTAAGTCTTTCAAAGGCGCAAGCATCTTCCTGAGGCAGAGGGCCCACCCATACTCCTTCTGGGTCTCTGGTCCACATGGACCAGGGTTGTAAAAGGGGAACTGTGGTAATACAGAGAGAAGAACGAATATACTATTAGCCAAATAATGCCAGAGATTCTGCTAAAAGGTCATCAGTCTTAGAATTCAGTTTATCTTGAAATGTTTTCTCCTCAGACTGACCCATAAAAGACCTTTTTTTGCCTCTAGTCTGATCCTCCTATTTTCTGAATCTTGGGATCTGCTTGAGCCATTTTCCTTTATGGTCAGGTTTTCCCTCTTCCACCCTGTTAATCTTTTCCCTTTAAGAAATCAGGTTAACTTTTCCAAGTGTTCCCTCTGTCTTCCTATTTCCTTTGTCCTTTGCTTAGCCCATTTCTCCTCGGATTAGGGAAGGGCCCTTTAACTGATCCTAGTTTGTTCTCAGACCCTGACCCCACCCTCAGCTTCCTACCCTCCCTCCAACCCAGCTCTGCCAAGACAGGGCAGAGCCACAGATGATGGGGGACTCAGGTGAAGGAAAAGAAAAAGGTTGATGTTTGCTTTGTAAGCACTTAGCATGGCTATGGGAGATGAATAGAAACTATTTTTTTCTTCTTCCTCAGGTGCTGTGAATTAAGTTTTGTTATTGTTGCTTATTTATTTGGATGTGTGAGGATGTGAAGGGAATGGGATGGTGAGGACCAAATGAGATAGTGTGTCAGGGGTTGGGGTCAGCTTAGACAGGATAAGGAGGCTGTTTTTTATTTTGTAGAAGAGGAGGAGGGAGGAGGGCAGTAAAGACCCAATGAAGCTGCCTGGAGTCCTTGTCAGAGACTTGGGCTGCCTGTACTTCCTGTTCCACCATCAACGGCCTGGGATCTGATCCTCAGGCCAACATAACGTAGCAGAAGAATCTCCATTAACAGGCTCACGTTTCAAGCAGCAGAAAGAAGTAAGGGACAAGGGCTGGGTCTGTACCCCTTGTAGGGAATTTTTCTGGAAGACTCCTGTCCAGGAGTCTTGACCAGAACTGTGGCTACACCCACATCTGCCAAAAAGGTTGGGAAGCATCATCTTTTAGCAGGATCTATTGTCACCCCAGTACAAAGGGAGTTCAGTTAGTGAGAAAAATGGAAGGCAGCTAGTTATCTGTTTTTGCTGCAAGCATAGACACACTCAGCCAGGCCCATGAAAGTTAAGTGCTCAGCTTTTACTGACTACTCAGCATGTACTGCAGAAATAATCAAATGGATGGAAGCATTCTGATATACACATGTGGCAGAATGAGAAATAGCCAGTATTCCTTTCTTTCCTTCCTCAGAATTCCTCCAACATGGATTAAAGTCATCAAAAAAGAATGATTTTTTTCTAATACATAGGCTCCCTGTGAGAAAGAATTGTGTTTTTCTCATTGCAACTTTCACAGTGTCTCAATACCTATTAGATGCTCCATAAATATATTTTGATCAATTGCTCTACTGACAATGGAAGCCTGGGCCTTGCTGCTGCAATGGGCAGTTGACAAGAGTCAGAGTGCAGTATGTCTGCCTTTGCAATCAGCATAGGGACCACACCATTGCACTGGCTTTCCTGCCTTCTCTGTGTGTGAGCAAAGCAGGCTCTGGGCAAAGAAACCTCTTCCAAAACTTCCTTGTCCTTAAGTGTTTGCTTTAGTGTTGGTGAGGCCAGAGAGGCCTACAAAATTACCCCAAACTCTCATGGCCATGGAGACCCAAGCACAAAACCGTGGTTTCCTATCCTCTCCAAATGGTTGTCTTTCTGACTGACTGACCAGAAAACGTAAGTGAGTGGAGTTTCCGCTGTGGTGCAATGGGATTTGTGGCATCTTGAGAGTGCTGAGACATAGGTTCAATCCCCAGCCTGGCACAGTGGGTTAAGAATCGGGCATTGCCACAGCTTCAGCTTTCATCTTGGCTGTGGCTTGGATCTGATCCATGGCCCAGAAACTTCATATGCTGCAGGGCAACCAAAAATGAAAAAAAAAAAAAAAAGTCATAGGACAAGCCAAATCCAACAACACATAAAAAAGACAATACAGCACAACCAAGTAGGATTCATCCCACATTCACAAGGATGATTCAACACAGAAATTTGATAGAAATCTGAATAGGTACTGAAAAAATACAAAAAAAAAAAAGAGAATACTATGAACAATTATATGCCAACAAATTTGACAACCTAGAAGAAATAAACAACTTTCTAGAGACTTAACAGCCCGCCAAGACTGAATCAGGAAGAAACAGATCAACTGAACAGACCAGTCACTAGAAATGAAATTGAATATGTAATAAAAAAAAAACTCCCTACAAACAAAAGTCCAGGACCAGATGGCTTCATAGGTGAATTCTACCAAACAAACATATAGAGAAGAACTTATGTCCATCCTTTTTTTTTTCTTTTTCATAGAATCTCACATTTTTGGAGGGCTTTATACATGTTTAAGCACTTTGACAACTGAAGTTTTCTTCATGCTGACAACAATCCTATAAGATGGGCCAGTTATTCTTACCCCCACGTAATCAGTGGGGAAACTGAGTGACTTTGCAAATGAGTAGAGGGAGATGATTCAAACTCCCAGTCCCTTAGTTCAGTGAATTTCTCTGTATCATCCTAGTGCTTCTCTTTTTCCTCTTTTCTTATAATTTCATTTGAGTAGGTATAGAGGGAACATATCTCAACATAATAAAAGCTATATAAAACAAACCCACTAAATACTCAACAGTGCATTTATAATTTAATACTAAATGGAGAAAGCTGAAAGACTTCCCACTAAAATCTGGAACAAGAAAAGGATGTCCACTCCTACTACTTTTTATTCAGCATAGTATTGGAAGGTCTAGCCATAGCAATGAGAAAAACAAAAGAAAAGTTAATCAAATTGGAAGAAAAGAGGTACAGTTGTCACTATATGCAGATAACTCGATACTATATATAGAAAACCGTAAGGACTCCACACAAAAACTACTCAAACTGATCAACAAATTCAGCAAAGTAGTAGTAAGCCAGATTAACATTCTGAAATAGGATCCATTTCTGTACACTAACAATGGAATATTTATTAGAAAAGGAACATAAAAAATACACTTTAAAATTGTACCAAAAAGTTAAATACCTGGGAATAAACCTAACCAAGGAGGTTAAAGACATACACTAAGAACTGCAAAACATTAATAAAGGAAAGAGGATTGAAAGAAATGGGAAGATATCCCCTGATCCTGGATTAGAAGAATTAACATTGTTAAAATGTCCACACTACCCAAAGCAATCTACGGATTTAATGTGATCCATGTTTAAAACTACCCATGATGTTTTTCACAGAACTAGAACAAATAATCCAAAAATTTATATGGAACCATAAAAGACCCAGAATTGCCAAAGCAATCCTCAGAGAAAAAAAATAGAGCAAGAGGCATAACTCTCCCAAACTTCAGATAATATTACAAAGCTACACTAATCAAGTCAGTGTGGTACTGGTACAAAAACAGACATAAACAGATCAAAGGAACAGAATAGAGAGCCTAGAAATTATCCCATCCCAGACGCCTATCATTAATTAATCTTTGACAAAGGAGGCAAAAATATAAAATGGGAAAAAGTCTCTTCAGCAAGTGGTTCTGGGTAAATTGGACAGCTGCATGTAAATCAATAAAATTATAACATATCCTCACACCATGCACAAAAATAAACTCATAATTGCTCACAGACTTAAACATAAGACAAGACACCATCAAACTAGAAGAGAATATAGGCAAAACATTCTCTGACATCAACTGTACAAATGTTTTCTTTGGTCAGTATCTTAAGGCAATATAAATAAAAACAAAAATAAATAGGACCAGATCAAACTTAAAGGTTTTGCATAACAACAAAAAACTATATATATATATATATATATATATATATATATATATATATACACATGCGTGTGTGTGTGTGTATATACATACACATACACATATATATACCTATGGAATGGGAGAAAAAAGTTGCAAATGATGCAACTGACAATGGTTTAATCTTCAAAATATACAAATAACTCATACAACTCAACAACAAAAACCCAAACAACAAATCAAAAGATGGGCAGAAGACATGACATTCTTCACAGAACTAGAACAAACAATCCAAAAATTTATATGGAACTACAAAAGACTCAGAATTGCCAAAGCAATCCTAAGGAACAAAAACCAAGCAGGAGGCATAACTCTCCCAGACTTCAGGCAATATTAGAGGGCCACAGTAATCAAGACAGTGTGGTACTGGTACCAAAACAGACATATGGACCAAAGGAACAGAATAGAGACCCCAGAAATAAACCCAGACACCTACGCCCAATTGATCTTTGAAAGGAGGCAAGAACTTCAAATGGGAAGAAGAAAGTCTTTTCAGTAAGCCTTGCTGGGAAACTTGGACAGCTGCATGCAAATCAATGAAACTAGAACACACTCTCACACCATGCACAAAAATAAACTCTAAATGGCTTAAAGACTTAAATATACCATTAAACTCCTGGAAGAAAACATTGGCAAGACATTCTCCAACATCAACCTTACAAATGTTTTCTCAGGTCAGTCTCCAAAAGCAACAGAAATCAGAGCAAAGATAAACCAATGGGACCTAATCAAGCTGACAAGCTTTTGCACAGCAAAGGAAACCAAAAACAAAACTAAAAGACAACTTACACAATGGGAGAAAATTGTTTCAAATGATGCAACTGACAAAGGTTTCATCTCTAAAATATACAAACAACTGATGCAGCTCAACTGCAAAAAAGCCAACAACCCCATTGAAAAATTGGCCAAGGACCTGAATAGACATTTCTCCAAAGAAGATATGCCGATGGCCATACAAGCACATGAAAAAATGCTCAACATCATTGATGATTAGAGAAATGCAAATCAAAACTACACTGAGATACCACCTCACACCAGTCAGAATGGCCATCATTAACAAGTCCACAAACAACAATTGCTGGAGGGGGTGTGGAGAAAAGGGAACCCTCCTGCACTGTTGGTGGGAATGGAAGCTGGTACAACCACTATGGAAAACAGTATGGAGGTACCTTGGAAAACTATACATAGAACTACCATATGACCACTCTTGGGCATATATCCAGACAAAAATTTCCTTGAAAAAGACATTTGCACACGCATGTTCACTGTAGCACTATTCACAATAGCCAAGACATGGAAACAACCCAAATGTCCATCGACAGATGATTGCATTAGGAAGATGTGGTATACATACATGATGGAATACTATTCAGCCATAAAAAAGAATAATGTCATTTGCAGCAACATGGATGGAATTAGAGACCCTCATACTGAGCGAAGCAAGTCAGAAGGAGAAAGACAGATGCCATATGATATCTCTTATAGCTAGAGTCTAATATACTGCACAAATGAACCTCTCAACAGAAAAGAAAATCACAAACTTGGGGAACAGACTTGTGGTTGTCATGGGAGTGAGGGAACGGGTGGGAGGAAATGGGGTTAACCAGTGCTTTGGTGATGGAAAAACAAGAAGATACAGCTGTATAGTACAGGGAACTAAGTCTGATCACATGTGACAAATCCATATATGTACACGTAACGGGTCACCACGTGGTGCAGTTGGAAAATCTGACAGAAATCTGTAAACCAGCTATAATGCACAAATAAAAAAAATAAATAAAAAAGGGGGGCATTTCAAAAGTGGATCAAATTAAAAAGAGTAGGGTGAGAAGCAGCACATACAAATGCCAAATAAATAAAAGTCGGGGTAAAAACTTTACAGTGCTGCCTAAAAATATGAGGTTGTTCCTGGAAAGATGGTGGTACCAAGGGAGGATTCATAGGAAGACAAGTCCTTTACCAATTTCTCTTGTTTTAAGGATGATCTCAGTGTTTGCCTTGGTGACAGGGGAAACATTGAAAGGAGAAAATTAGTAGAGAGGTCTCCTCTTATTATTATGTCAGGAAAATGTGACAGGACATTTCATTTTTCAGCTATGAGGTTAGAGCAAAAATAGGGCCACAAAGTCAAGAGAGTGGGTTCATTTGGGAGGGAACACTGAGCACCTGTCAGTGAAAGATGAAACACAGTCTCTTGGAGGGTATTTGAGCAGGCTGGGAGATAGCTTAGAAGTAGCGTTGCCAGATTTAATGACAAAGCACATAAGAGAACAACAAACTAAAACAGGACACTCAGTTAAATTTGAATTTCAAATTAAAATATTCTGTGTGTGTGTTTTCGTCACTCCCAATGGACACACCAAATGCTTAATTCAATGAATGTACTCAATTCAAATTTAACTGGGCTTCTTTTCATTCCCAAGAAACAGCAGACAGTGCCCTAGGGAAAGCATGGACATGGGACTGCACTGGGAGGTAGGGACTGGATCCTGTGGCATTATTTTTGGTGAGAGGAGGCTGGGGGGAGGGGCAAGCAGTAGCTGAAAGGAGGGGCCAGAACTGGGTGCCCTGGGAAAATGCTAGGTTTCCTGCAAATCCTGCAGTGTCCTGTCCTCCTCTATTGTAGTTATCTGGATCTGGCTGGAGGCATAAAGGACAAGGCTTCAGGAGGAAATTCTCTAACCAAGCATCTCAAACTCAAACAATAACTGGGGCAGGGCAGTCAACACTTTTTTTTTTTTTTTTTTTTAGGGCCACACCCAAGGCATATGGAAGTTCCCAGGCTAGGGATCAAACTCAAGTCCTCATGGATACTAGTCAGGCTGGTTAATGCTGTGCCACAACGGGAACTCTCATTTTTGATTGAGCACCAGAAATGTTTTTTTTCATAAGAAAAACACCTGAGCACACATGGTAAACAGCAGAGTGGGGGAGACACAGGGTATGCTGAGGATGGTAGGCAGGGGATTCCCAGCACGTGGGCCCTGTCTGAAGAGGACGGAGGCAAAACCTATAGAATGTACAAAGAGTGAACCCCCAGAGTGAACAGTGGACCCTTTAATTAATAGTAATGTCTCGATATGGGCTCATCAGTTGTAATAAATGCCCCACACTAATACAAGACATTAATCACAAGGATCACTGTGTGGGGAGAGGGCGTATTTGGGACTTGCATCACGTGAATTTTTTCTGTAAGCAGAAACTGTTCTAAAATGTAAAGTATCTAATTTAAGAAAAAAAGTTTTGGAGTTCCCATTGTGGCTCAGTGTTTAACGAATCCGACTAGGAACCAAGAGGTTGCGGGTTCAATCTCTGGGCTTGCTCAGCGGGTTAAGGATCTGGCGTTGCCGTGAGCTGTGGTGTAGGTCGCAGACGCGGCTCAGATCCCACATTGCTGTGACTGTGGCGAAGGTCAGCGGCTACAGCTCCTGTTAGACCCCTAGCCTGGGAACCTCCATATGCCGTGGGTGCGGCTCTACATAAAAAAATGGCAAAAAGACAAAAAAAAAGTTTTACAGCTAGAAAAACGGGAATTCAGTGAATCAAAAAATTAATTTTAGGTGAAAATAGAAACTATCTGAAGACTTAAAATGGAACAAGTAATGTCACGTTGATTTTGGCCTTTGGCATTTGGGTAAATGGGATTCCTGCTCTTCTGAAAGGATAGATCCAAAGGCCAGTAGACATTCTCTCCTTGCTGCCCAGCATCACTAGGAGCTCACTAGAAATGAGGACTCCCAGGCCCCTAGTGAAGTGGGAGGTGGCAGAATCTGCATTTTAACAAGCCCCTCTAGTGGTTTCCAAGAGGGGTCAGAAACGTGGGTTGTGGTATCAGATGGCTTTAGTTTTGAGTCCTATTCATCATACTCTTGTTCTAACTGGGCCCCTGTGGCAAAGTTACCTAAACATCTTTTACCCTCAGTTTTAAAATTTCCAACACAAGTGAGAATACCTGTCCCGGTGGGTTATTGGGAGGGTAAAATGAGGTTGTGCCCGTCGAGCTCTTAGCATGGTGCTTGGCCGGAAAACTCCAATGCGATCAATGAAGGTTAAAGATCAATAACACTAATAACAGCAGCAAGTGCCTAGGAAGAATTTGAGCTTGTTATGTATGGAGGAGTTTTGCTTTTTTAACTTCTAGGACACTTTTTTTCCTAAGGAAGGAGGAAAGAAGGTGAATGTAGGAAAAAAGGAAGAGAGGTCTCATTCCTTAAAGGAATCAGCATGCTACAGTCACTCCTCAGATAGCTGGACTGTTCCTTTCTCTTTGTGGAAATAATTGGCATTATCCTCTTGGAGCTCTGCATAAAAACCTAATGAATCAATCTGCTACAGATTGACACCATGTAAATGAACTCATTTACCTCTCATTTAGTCCAAATGACGGCATGCTAGCCACTCTGTTGGACTTTCACACAGAAAGACATACAAGGGTCCTCTTCTGATCCTAGCCCAAGTCCCTGTGTCTCAGCAATGAAACCTGTTACCTGGCACTGGTGTTTATTTTGGTTCCTACCATTTCAGAAAAGTGTTTAATGATAAAATAACTTCTTTAAGGTGGGCAACTGAGGGAGTAGAATTGCACCTCATCCAAACTGGATTCAATGATAAGAAAGGTTTTTGTTTTAATTATGCCTGTTAACCTGCTACATTTAAGATGCTTTGACATCTTGATGCCTTGCTGACCCTGGAGTCTGTCCCTCCCAGGGCTAGCCAAGTCCTAGCAACAGTTAACTCGGTAAACCCAGGAGTGCCTTTTCTTTTCTTTCCTTTTTTTTCCCTTTTTCTGGCCACACCCACAGCATATGGAAATTCCTGGGCCAGGCAATGAATCTGAGGTGGAGCTGTGACCTACACCATGGCTGCAGCAATGCTGGCTCCTTAGCCTACTGTGCCACAGTGGGAACTCCTCAGGAGCTTGTTTTCATATTCAAAGCAACTGATCCACAACGCATACACCTCTGTCTCCTCTATCTGGCTGTCATACCCTGGACCACTATCGCCCCACCCTAATCACTCCAGGGCCAGGATGGCCTTTCCACCCCGGAGCCCTCCTGAAATTATCCAGGCCAGCCAATTCTGGGCCTGCTTACCTGGCCTCACCTGTTCCTTCCCACGGAAACCACAACAAAAGTCCTCGCCCTTGTCCTTCTCCTGCTCCCTCAGCCTCCTGTGCAACCCTGGTGCTTCCCCATTTGGCCCCCATAGGGTGCTGTGCCCCCTCCTTTTGGGAAACGTAGCAAACTTTGTATTCAATGGCTGTCATCTCCTGATCTGTTGGCCTCACCGCAATAAATAATAAAAACCTACTTTTTTTTTTTGTCTTTTTATTGCCGCACCTGCTGCATATGGAGGTTCCCAGGCTAGGGGTTGAATCAGAGCTGTAGCTGCTGACCTATGTCACAGCCACAGCAATGTGGGATCCAAGCTGCATCTGTGACCTACACCACAGCTCACAGCAATGCCAGATCCTTAGCCCACCGAGCGAGGCCAGGGATTGATCCTGCATCCTCAAGGATACTAGTCAGATTCATTTCCACTGAGCCATGTGGGGAACTCCTAAAACCTACGTTTTAAGACAGTGTTTTTAAAGGTGTCTTACAGATGATTCTATCTGACAACAGAGTTATCTATTGAGTATCAAACGAATGGATACCTTAGACAACTCCTTCTAATATAAGAAGTCAAAGGGTATATGGTTTGTTTGAATGGACAGGATCATGGATTTGAACATGGACAAGGATTTAACTGTAATAGTAAAATACAGTGGGGTCCTTTGCTGATTTTCTGTCTCAAAAGTTCCTGTTCCTATTTGTATAGAATTTCTCCTTGTTTCTTAGCTCCAGCCGCTTAGCCCCCTTTCTGTGCAGACTTCCTCTATTACCTTTGGTGCAGTTCATGTCTTTGCTCTCATTGAGTTTGGTACTGCCATCATCTTATTCCATGCATCCCTCTGGTTAGTGTTGGCGTGTCTGCCTCATGGACCCTGCTTCCCTGGGAGTGTGAGCTCCTGGAAAGTGGGGGTCATGCCATGCATCTCCTATTCCTAGCACTCACCGTAGGGAGGCAGTAGTGGATCCCTAACTGGTGGATGCTGAATAAACTAGTAGCAGAGCTGTTTCTTGGATGGTGTGTTAGTTTGCCAGGGCTACTGTAATGAAATGCTGCAAATTGGGTGGCTTAAAACAACCAAAAAATTCTTTTCTTTTTAGGGCTGCACTTGCGGTATATGGGAGTTCCCAGGCTAGGGGGTCGAAATGGAGCTACAGCTGCCAGCCGCAGGCATAGCCACAGCAACACCAGATCCAAGCCACATCTGTGACCTAAGCTGCAGCTCAAGGCAGTGGATCCTTAACTCACTGAACAAGGCCAAGGGTGGAACCCACAGCCTCATGGATGCTATCGTTTCTTAACCTGCTGAGACACAAGAGGAACTCCTAAAACAACAAAAATGTATTCGCTCTCAGTTCTGGAGGCTAAAAGTCTGAAATCAAGATATCATTTTAGACTCACACTTGGTCCAAAGCCTCTAGGGGAGAATCCATTATTGCCTCTTTCAGGTTTTGGAAGTCCCAATATGTTCCCTAGATTGTGAGAGCAAAACTCCAATTTCTGCTTCAGTCTTCACATGGCCATCTTCCCTCCGTGTCTGTGTCCAAATTACTCCCTTCTCATAAGGACACCGGTACTACTGGATTAAAACCTCATCTTCCAGCATGACCTCATCCTAACTAATTATGTCTGCAAGAACTCCATTCCCAAATAAGGTCACATTGTGAGGAGCCCAGGGGATTAGGGCTTCAACATACCTTTCTGGGGAACACAATTCAACTCATAACAGATAGTAAGGATCTTATGGGAAATTTCATGGAAGGCACGGTCTGTGTCTTCCACACCATCTTTTTACAGGTGAATTCTGATTTAGAATTAAGATCACAGGCAGCTTTAATAAATACCATGTGGAAACTGAGTGCCAGAGAAAATTTGTTAAATGAATGAAAATTAAACAGACATTTCATAACGGTCAATGGAATGAAATACTATTTACTGGTTAAGCAGGTCTGGTCCAGATATTAGCATCAGAAATGTTCGCTGTTATGTTAACCAAAATCTGACAATTTACCAAAATGTTGGCAATTTACATTCAAATAAATTTAGTAAATGATGAGAAAATCAGGTTAGTTTTTTTTTGTCTTTTTTGGGGGGGGGCACATTTGCAGCATATGGAAGTTCCTATTGCCAGGCCCCAAGAATGCTATACTGCTATGATTTTGCTTTCTACTGCCTGTCTTAATAATTTCTAACCTGGTTTATTACATACGGCCTCCTCACTTATTATTTTGATTCTCACACTCATTTCCATGTTCTATGTTGGCTTCTAGAGTGCTCTGTGGAATAAAATGCAGTGTCATTCCCTTGTTTAAAACCATTCAAGGACTCCCTTGTTGCTAGGTGGGATGAAACTGTACACTTGTGACTATTAATCCTTCACAGATCAAAAGTGTAGGAGTTCCCCTCGTGGCTCAGTGGTTAACGAATCCGACTAAGATCCATGAGGTTGCAGGTTCGATCCCTGGCCTTGCTCAGTGGGTTAAGGATCCATAGTTTCCATGAGCTGTGGTGTAGGTTGCAGACGCGGCTCGGATCCCGCGTTGCTGTGGCTGTGGTAAAGGCCGCCAGCCACAGCTCCTGTTAGACCCCTAGCCTGGGAACCTCCATATGCCGCGGGTGTGGCTCTACATAAAGGCAAAAAGACAAAAAAAAAAGTGTAAAGATTTGGTCAAGGTGTAAAATCTATTTTTGCTCAATTGAGACCACATGGTGAGGTCTCTCGGAGAGAACGTGGAGCTGAGGGCACTGTCTAATTCAGTGTATCTGGGGTAGAGCTTTCTGTGACCCTAGCCTCAAGCCAGGGCAAGAGAAAGGCCATGTGTTTCCTGAAACTGCAGTTCGCATGTCTTGGGACCATGGAAGAAAGCTCACGTGTGAGAGCAATAAACAGTTCTACCCTAAAGGGCAACACAGCACTGATGGATGGCAGAGTTAGGGTCTGGTAATTCTAATAGAGTTTTCTTTCCAAATCTCTGCAGATTGAGATTGTTAGCTCATAGAATCCTCTATAATCTTGTAATGGATAAAAAAAAGGAAAAAATTAGTTTTCTTCAACATGAAATGAGGCTTATCTTTTTTTTTCCTCCTAACATTTCTAAAATATATCAAAGATGCTGAGACAAGGATTTATTTGGGAGGTGATGGGAGGCAGCATGGGGGTGGTGGGGAACTGAGGGGGGAAGGAAAGGGCCACTCATAGGTGCATTAGTGAGGGGTGACAGCTGTGGGCACCTGCCCTGTCTGCTGGGACCACTGCAAGAAGGAAAAGAAGAAAACCAGAGAAATGTCTCTCTTAGGGTTTTGGGGAAGCACGAGTGTTTTCTCACTAAGGTCCTTCCTTTATTGTCTGAGAGCCGCCTGACGGCTCTCCTGGGCACTTTTGGCTCGGTCCCTTTAGCAAGCTGAAGAATATATTTTTGCCACCAGAAAAAGCCCTCAGAGAGACAAAACTCACTTTGAGATGTAAACTAGTTTACAATTATGATTTTAAACAGTCATGGTACATACTACTCTCAGGACATAAATATTCATTTTCTTTATATATTCACACATACAGGATTATATACCCTCATATATTTTTTAAACCTGGTGTATCACTATGTGGTTTTCCATTCAGATCTCTACCATAGAGTCACAAGTTATTATTATTATTTCAAGTCATAAAGGAATGATTTAATTTTTTTTTTACTCAAGAATGGTAGTTTTATTACATGCTTTTTAAAATTATAGTTGATTTACAATGTTGTGCCAATTTCTGCTGTACAGCAAATATATGTATGTGAACACATACATTCTCTTTTATTATCTTCCATCATGTTCTACCCCAAGAGACTGGATCTCGTTCCCTGTGCTATACAGTAGGACCCCATTGCTTATTCATTCTGAATATAATTGTTTACATCTACCAACCCCAGACTCCCAGTCCATCCTGCTCCCTCTCCCTCCCCCTTGCAACCACAAGTCTATTCATGTCTGTGTAGACGCACAAATTATTGAAAAACACTGGCTTGAAGACTAGCGATCAAACCCCTAGCTTGACGTCAAGTCCCTCATGATCCAGTCCCAGCCTTGTCTTTCCCCTGTATCACCTCTCCCTCATGTGCTTTATGGACCAACATGACAAAACCCTTACAGAGTTGTTTCACGCTCCTTGGCCTTTTAAGAGCTGGTTCCTCTCCCTAGACTTTTTTTTTTTTTTTTCTGCTTTATTGATGCCATCCTCCAAGCCTCAATTTAGTCATCTTACCTTTTGTACAATATTTGGCTGTTGACTCCCTGCTTTGAACGCAACTTTTCTGCACCTATCTCATTGCCGTGTCACTGTTGATTTATGTGTTTCTTCCACCAGACTACATGATTGTCCATGTTTTACGTACATTTATACCCCCATCATCTACCATGAACTTGACATATGATAGGTACTTGATATTATTTAACTAAATTGAACATTATTTCCTAGCTCTTAGTACAAGCTACATTGCTGCTGAGTTGGGTAGATAAATCTATTCGGGATTATAAAGCCAAGGTCAAAACAAATAACATAGCCCAGGAAAGAGTGCTTTGGTGGTAAAGAGTTTGGATTTTATTCTAAAAGCAAAGGAAAGCCATTGAAGGAGAGGAGTCCCACGATTCAATCTGCATGTTAACTAGATCACTCTGGTATGCTTTCATTTTGATATTAAAGAAAGCATTGTTCATGGGTACTGAACCATTTATACCACACACATTATGCAAAAACAAGTCCACATCTTTGAAATCTCCAGGGATGACTAGAAAGAGAAATTTAAATGTGGCAAATCAGATAAAGGAGTTATCCTGCCACCTTCATGTTCTCCCTTATGTGCATTCTCTGTGGGGAACTCATAACCTTCCCCAAATAGTATTTCAGCTAAAACATAGAAGTCTGTCTTTTAAGTCTTTGCCAGAAAAACCTAGTGTCAGTTCTCAAGATAAAAATGTACAATGTCCTAATGATACACTTGTTGGAAGTTTTTAAAAATGGTCAGGGTTCTTTTTACTGTGTGTCATCACCAGGGCCTCTGCAGGCTCCACCAGATGAGGTAAACAGTGGGATGACGGCCTGATCAAGTTTTCCTGCCCTTAAGAAATGACACTCCATCGTGTTCCTGAGGTGCCTCTTGATCCTCCATATCTACCATCACCTGTCCAGCATCCCCTACTCTGTGACATGTCACCTGCCCAGCCTCCCCCGCTCTGTGACCACCTCTGAGTGGACACCTTCCTTGAGCTCTTGTTCACTAGCAGTTACCCAGGCTTAGACATTTCTACTACAGCAATGGCTGGAACCACAAGGAATTGACTGGGTTTCCAGCATGGAAATCATTCTTTAAAGAAAACTGAACATAAGTGAACTTTTAATATGTTTACTACATTATTCGTGTAGAAACGTAAACCTAATTTCAGGTGCTCTGTTTGGTGGCATCCTGAAAGCAGCAGCATGGAGTAGGTGAAGAGTTGGGTCTGCTGCTGTATGACATTGGCCATGTTTAGCTTCCCTGACGCCAGTTATGTTATTTATGAGGACAGTATCACCTGCCCCATAGGGTTTTTATAAAGTTTAGAGATGCTGTATATGCAGTACTCGACACATGATAGATGCTAAACTAATGATGGCTTTTATTGCTATTATATTTGCCAATTCTGCCTCTCTGTGTGGAGTTAACAGTATCTTTCTAATCATGAATGAGTAAGTTAGAGTTGCCGTCTCTTTTTTCTCTTTGGCGTATTCTGTCATCCATTTAGTTGTTTATTATTTTTCCCATAAAATAAGCCATCCTTCCCCAAGGGAGAGGTCAGAATTCAAGTTCCAAACTTCCTTTGCAAGTAAAGTATATTGGATTAGGATACGGTAAATGGGGCTTCCATTTTTTGCTGGCACAGGTGACAGGAACAGCAGTAGTGGTGCTTTTCTAGTGTGTGCAAGATTTTCTGAGATAGAAGCAGCCCTGATGACAGAGCTACCAGGGGCTACAGTAAAGTCAACTTCTTGCTGTTAGTAAAATTTAATGGTGTGATTTGAGGCATTGTTTCTTCAGAGTGCTTCACTAAATACCCTAATACCTGCTTTATTTGTCAGAGCAGAGTCTAGTATATTCTGGGATTTTTTGGGGGGTGGGGGGGTTATCTTATTTGTTTCCAAATACACTTTTAATTTAGAATGATTTTAGATTTACAGAGAAGATGTAAAACAATTTGCAAAGTTGGGGAACATTCCACAAAATCACTCTCACTTCTTATACCAGTTGCAACCTCAGAGATCCCCAAGACCACCCTCAGTTTTGAGAATTCACTAGAGGGAGTCACAGAACTCACTGAAATTTGCTGTATTTTCTGCTAGAGTTGTAACAGCGAAAGCATACAGATTAAAAGGGGAAGCAGTTGGGCAGGGAGGGATAAATTAGGTTCGGAATGACATATATACACTGCTATATATAAAATAGATAAGTAATAAGGAGCTACTATATAGTACAGGGAAATCTACTCAATACTGTGTAATAACCTATATGGGAAAAGAATCTGAAAAGGAATAGATATATGCATATGTATAACTGATTCAATTTGCTGTACACCTGAAACTAATACAACATTGTAAGTCAATTCTATTCTAATAAAATTAAAAAATAAAAAATCAGTCAAGAGAAGAGATGCACAGAGCTGAGTTTAGGGAAGTTGTAAACATGGAGCTTCCTGCTGCCCTTTTGTGGAGTCCTGAATCTTAACAATCCTGGCAACAGTGTATGACAACACACAGGAAGTACTGGTATTCAGAGGTTTTATTGGTCACAAAGACGTGGTTGGCTGTCCCTATGCCTGACCTCAGTCTCTAGCATCTTAGGGAATTTGAGCTAATGTCGTGTGACCTAAAGCCTCTACCTTACATCACATTGTTAGGACATCTTTGTGTCTCAAAGCCACCAGGTAAACAAAAATATTTGTAGTTGGTATGATATTCTCCAGACCTTTCTGAGCAAGGTTAAATTCTTTACAATGTACAAATCTAAACCAAAGTTTAAATATACCTCATATTAGTACTGATACGAAGCTATTCTTTCATTGTAGTAGCCATGATTTAATTACCTCATATATTCCAGACTATTTACAAGCATTATTTCCAATTGCTGCAGCAATATTTTGAAGTGGCTATTACGATACTTTATAGGTGAAGTAACTGGAAATATTTCATAGACAAGAAGTATAAACATGCTCAAAGTCACCAAGATAGTGACAGAATTCTATTTCAGAACCAGCCTTGACACAAATCCCTAACCTCTTTGTTTCATCACATGGGCTCTTTCAAGGCTCTTGGTTTTACTATGTGATGGAGGCATTTATTCTGGATTCTGCAAAGTTTAGATGAGACTGCTGACTGTTTTTCTCTCCAGTAAATGTAGATTAGAATGCACATTTTTGGAATCCGTCTACAACTTTATATTTTCCACATGAATATGAGCACTTTTTTAAAGAAAAAGTAATTGACATGTTAATACAAATAGCATTAGTATATTGCAAAGTTCCTACTCCTGTAATTTTTGCTGTCATTTTTCTTAAGCTTTTTCGAATCTACTTCCATTCTCCCTCCTCAAACTTTTAGTTAAGTGCTTGCTATTAGTATTTAAAAAATGTTTTACATTGATCTCTTATCAATAATTAAATCTGATTTTCCACCTCCTTCATGTGGAAGGTCATCAACTTTCCACTGTGCTTGTTTTGGGATCTGTATAAATTGAGTTCATTTTAAAATCTCATTTTCTTTTAGAGAACAAGAAAGTTTGCCCCCTCAGCACCTCTGTCAGCCTTGGGAGCTGGAAGGGCAATCTAAGCCCTTCACTCAAAGGTGTGGTAGAGGATGCTGTGCTGACTAGCTTCCTGGAGTGCAGAGCTCCAGGTGTGGTACCCGCAGTGTCAGGCAGGCAATTGTAAACACTGAGCACAGGGCACTGCAGGGAGCTGGTCATAGGATGAAACTAATACCAGGTCAGACAACAAGACTTATACGCCCTCAACAATTAAAGTAGATTGAAATAAACCTAAGCCAGGAAGGTTGACAGAGAAACATCTGCATGCACTCATTTCCAAGGAGATAGTAATTACATTAACTCCCACCCGCCGCATTTGAAAATGAAGAAACAGGGGCCTGATGATGCTAGGTGGCAATATTAATAACAGCAACAACAACAGCTACTACTTATAAGGAGGTTCCTGGGTAGCAGGTGCTGTATGAGACACAGCACTTTATATTATTTGCTCCTCACGGTAACCCCGAGATAGATAGAAATGATTATAGCCTTTCCTCTGTAAACTGAGGACTGGAGGTTTGTTAAGTAACTTGCCCAAAGTTACACAACTGCTCAATGATGGAAGCAGGATTTGAGTCCAGGAAGTCTACATCGAAACTTATACCTTAACCAGTAGATCCCACTCCTGATGAGGAACCCATAGCCAATAATGGAACCAAAAGAAGAATCCACCTTTCCACTATTACGACTTGATAGAAACAAATATACTTTTACGTCTCATTGTTGACTGCCTTAATCACGCTAGGAATAGCTGTGTTGTCAGGAGAGAAAGAAAGAAAGAGTTGGGACAATGAGTAACGTCCACAGAAGTCTTCTTATGAAGGACCAGTGGAAACAAAGTATATTTTCAGGCAAACCTTCCATCTCCTACCATTTGTCCTCTGCCAATCTTGTGCCCCTAGGAATACCAGAACACAACAGATCTTGAACTCTCACAGATGACAGATTTTCCTCCCCTGTCTCTCCCTTCCTCTCTTCCTTTCAGAACCTCAGATTGATTCTGGTTGAGGTTCAGCAGGCCTAACAGAAATTGGGAGTGAAAAGTGAGGCTGACAAGAAAACATTTTGCATGTAAATTATCTTCCTGAACCACCTTATCCTCAAGCTCCTGAAGTGTAGAAGAGAGGAAGTATAGCCCAAGGCTAAAAATTTTACAGGCTTACTCTGAAGATATTGAACAAATCATCAGGGAAGATGCAAAGTTTTACAGTCTGTGTGCATAAGCCATGGGAAAGCCACCTTTACTAAAGCACTTGGGAACCTCAGACTTAACAATGGGCTCCCCACCCCAGAGCAGGTATATTAGTATCAGAAACAGTGAGCTATCATGACATCATGACAAGTACAGTTTATGAAAATGATTTAACAGTGATGAATCATGTACACCAAATAATAAAGCAGCTAAGTATATTAGGCAACCACTAATAGATATGTAAGAATAAGGTGAAAGAAGCACAACAATAGTGAAAGAGTTTGATATATTTTTTTTTCAGGGTAAGACAAATCTACTGGATGAAAATAACTGGGGATGAAGAAAAATCTGAAAGTTTTACTCAGTAGGTAGGCATAGAATTTTTAATCCTTTAAGTGGAGCATCGGTTTTTCTCATTTTCTTTCCAACAAGCTTCATTTGACCATAAAGAAAACCTTCACAATTTTTTTCATAAAATTGAGATTTCTGCAGGCTATGTACTCCAATCCTTATGTGATGAAATTAGAAATTAAGAAAGAATGAACAACAAAAATGTACTTACTTAAAGAAGACATTAAAACTGAAATTACAAGATCTAAGAGCACTTCATACCAAACCAAAGGGCCTCAGCTAAAGCAGTTCAGAGAAGAATGTGTGGTTCCAAAATTTGAATCTGTAGCTTTAGTATTAAACATAAAATGCGAAAAATAGGGGCATTTTTGTATCCATCTTTGGAAAATCAAAAAATACAGTAAAATAATTCTAAGAGTGTAAAAAGTGGTAACCAGAATAAAAGTTGAAGTTCATAAAAATAGAATAAAAAGTAGACTGGAAGGAGTTCCCGTCATGGCTCAGTGGCTAACGAATCCGACTAGGAACCATGAGGTTGCGGGTTTGATCCCTGGCCTTGCTCAGTGGGTTAAGGATCCGGCATTGCTGTGAGGTGTGCTGTAGGTTGCAGACATGGCTCGGATCCCTCATTGCTGTGGCTGTGGCGAAGGCCGGCAACTACAGCTCCTGTCAGACCCTTAGCCTGGGAACCTCCATATGCTGCAGGTGCAGTCCTAGATAAGGCAAAAAGACAAAAAAAAAAAAGTTGAATGGAAAATAAATAAAACAGATAATATCCTCAAGAGCCTGATAGGGAGAAAAATAACACAGAGAGAACAAAATTATACAAGGTTATGAATACAAAAATGAGAAAACGTGGAAGTGAATGAAATTAAAATTAAGTATGACAGTGTTCTATCTGAAACTTTATGGCAACAAATTTGGAAACTCAGAGAAGGATGATTTGCTGAAAAGTATAAATTAGCCTAACTATGCATGAGTAAGTTAAAATTTTGAATGGATCAATCATAATAAAAGAAATGGGGGAGTTCCCACTGTGGCACAGTGGATTAGGGATGCACTGTTGTTTCTGCAGCAGTTTGGGTTGCTACGGAGGCACGGGTTCCATCCCTGGCCCAGTTCAGTGGGTTAAAGATCAGGCTTTGTTGCAGCTGTGGCATAGATTGCAGTTGTGGCTGGAGGCGGAACTTACATATTCTGTGAATGTGGCAAAAAAAAAAAAAAAATAGAAAAGAAAAAGAAATTGAAACAAGAATAAAGATTTTTCCTTATAAAATGTACCAGAACCAGATGATTTCATAAATAGGAAATTCCAGTGTGTTTTAAACCATTCCAGAAAAAGTATGTTGGGCATTTAAACTTACTAGCAGCTGATGAAAATAGTTCAAGAAAGGAAACTACAGACCAATCTTATTCATAAGTGCTAGATTTCTACATAAATATATTGGCAAATTAAATCTAGTAGTATAGAAAATATTAATACCATCAAGTAGAATTTTATTCTAATAACCCAAGTATGGTCTAAAATCATAGTACCTCTTAGTATGAATAAAGGAAAAAAATCATATGGTTGTATCAACAGATTGTCAGACACATCACATAATAAAGATTCAAGATTCTCACAAAAATAAGAGAATAACATCACCATTATAATTTATCACTGGAGATTATAGAGAATACAATAAGATGAGAAGATATCTGTTACAATTTTTGGAAAATAAGAGATAAAGGATTTTTTTTTGCTAATTATAAATCCATACACCTCTATGAATTTCTAGACACTACCAAGAAATCTATAAAAATCAAAGAATGAGACAGGATAAACAACAAGGTCCTACTATATAGCACAGGGGACTATATCCAGTCTCCTTGGATAGACCATGATGGAAAACAATATAAAAAAGAACATATATGGATAACTGAGTCTATACAGTTATAGACTGCTGTATAGTCTTTGTGCTATACAGCAGAAATTGGCAAGTAGTAAATCAATTATAGTTTAATTAGAATTTTTTTAAAATCAAAGGCTGTTTATCAAGGTGGCTGGATATAAGGTGAACATGTAAAATCCATAACTCTTCTCCAGGGTAATACTGTCCAGAGATAGAAATGGAAAATATTCCATTACTGATAGCAATCATTTTTTCAAGTGCTTTTCCTGCATCTGTTGGGATGATCACATAGTTTTTAACCTTCATTCTGTTAAGATGGTATGTTATGTTTATTGATTACACCTGCTGAACCATTTTTTGCACCCCACAGATATATCCCACTTGATTGCTGTTTATGATAATTTTAATGTGCTGCTGCATTCCATTTGCTAGTATTCTGTTAATGATTTTTGCATATATGTTCATTAAAGAACATACCAAGTGGAATTCCCGTCATGGTGCAGCGGAAGTGAATCTGACTAGGAACCATGAGGTTGTGGGTTTGATCCCTGGCTTTGCTCCGTGGGTTAAGGATCCGGTGTTGCCATGAGCTGTGGTGTAGGCTGCAAATGCAACTGGGATCTGGTGTTACTGTAGCTGTGGTGTAGGCCAGCAGCTGTAGTATGGGAATTTCCATATGCCATGGGTACAGCCCTAAAATGCAAAAAAAAACCCCAAAAAACAAAAAACAAAAAAACCCCAAGAAACAGGGATATTGGCCTGTAATTTTCTTTTCTTGAAGGGTCCTTATCTGGTTTTGGTATGAGAGTAATGCTAGCCTCATATAATAGGTTTAAAATTGTTCCCTTCTCTTCATTTTTTTTTTTTTTGGAAAGTTTGAGAGGGATTCTTCTTTAAATGTTTGGTAGAATTCACTTTTGAAGCCATCTAGTTATGGACTTTTCCTTGTTGGGAGGTTTTCAATTACTGACTCAGTATCCTTGCCTATTACTGGCCTGTTCAGATTTTCTATTTCTTCATAATTCAGTCTTGATTGTAGGTTTCTAGGAATTTATCTATTTCTTCTAGGCTTTCCAATTTGTAGATATGTAACTACATGCTAAATAGACATGCTCATAGTGGTCTCACGATCCTTTGTATTTTGGTGGCATTACTTATATCTTCTGTTTCATTTCTAATTTTATTTGAGTACCCTTTTTCTCTTGGTTAGGGTAGCTAAAAGTTTGTCAGTTTTTTATGTCTTAAAAAAACCAAACACAGTATTGATTTTTTTCTATTGACTTTCTAGTGTCTATTTCATTTATTGCTGCAAAAGTCTATTATGGCTATCCTTCTGACAACTTTGAGCTTAGTTTGTTGTTCTTATTTATAATTCCTTGAGGTGTTAGTTTGTTTATTTGAGCTCTCTCTCTCTCTCTCTCTCTCTCTCTCTCTCTCATTCAGCCATTCCGTGTCTTTTGTTTGGGGAATTTAATATATTTACATTTAATATATTTATTGATAGGTTAATACTTACTATTGCTACTTGCTAATTTTCTCACTATGCTGTAGTTCCTTTGTTCCTTTATTCCTAGCTTTCTGTCTTCATTTTTGTTTGCTGATATTGTATAGTGATATGCTTTCATTTCTTTTTTTGTATCAGTTTTCTCTTTGTAGATACCATGAAGCTTACATATAACTTCTTATAATATTTTATTTTAAGCTTTTAAGGTGAGAAATAGATTTATTAAGATAGGACACTTGTGAGAGATGAAAGCAGTAAAAAATATTTGTGTCACCAATGACCAGTCAAATAACCTTGATCAAGTTACTTAGCCTTTCAGAGTTTCATCCCCCTCACCTACAAATGGGATAATAGCAGCCACCCTGAATGTTATATAAACAGCTAACCATGGTGCTTATGATCTAATAAATGATCAATGCATTGGGACCACTATTTTTCTTTTGCTGCACCCATGACATGTGGAAATTCCTGGGCCAGGGACTGAAACTGTGCCACGGCAGTGACGTAAGCCACTGCAACAACGTCATATCCTTAACCCACTGAGCCATGAGAGAATTCCTGGGAAGACTATTTTTAATATATACACTTTAAAAGTCACAAGTTCTATTCCCCCTTTTAGGGCCTAGTTGTCCCTAGGGCTTCCTTGTTGACCTTACTGATCTCAAAGAGATCAGAGCTCTGCCTCAGGGAGTTGTATTCATACCATCACCAAAGGCAGAGAGCTGGAGAGAACTGACAATGTGAACCCTGAATGAGTGGGTTTCTGGCAGGCACATGGTCAACCTCAAATCATACTGCCTGGAGACCTAGTCAGCATCTTTATGGCAACACGAGCATTCTGATCCCACCATTTGTAGGGAATGCTGAAGATATATGGTACATGTGATATATGATGTATGGTCAAAAGAAGTGAAGACTTGGAAAGTTGTCCACTATATATTATGTGAAAAAGAAATTTGTAGAACAGAATGTATATAGCTTGAGTTCATTTTTTATTAAAAACAGAAATATAAAAAACCCATGTATATGTGTTTTTCATAAACATAGAGAAATAATTAAATCAATTTAATATAGGGAAAGGAACTAAAGTCAAGAGAAGACTTAAACTTTTGGTTTAGTTCTGTGAAAAATCCAATAGTAATGTGATAGGGATTGCACTGAATCTGTAGGTTGCCTTGGGTAGTATTTTCATTTTGACAACACTGATTCTTCCAATACAATAACATGGTATATCTTTCCATTTGTTTGTTTCATCTTCAATTTCTTTCAATAGTATCTTATAGTTTAAAGGTTGTATGGAAACACAAAAGAACCCAAATAGCCAATGCAATCCTGAGAAAGAGAAATGGAGCTGGAAGAATAAGTCTTCCTGATTTAAGACTATACTACAAACCTACAGTCATCAAAACAGTATGGTACTGTCATAAAGACAGACACATAGATCAGTGGAACAGGATAGAAAGTACAGAAATAAACCCACGCACCTATGGTCAACAAATCTACAACAAAAGAGGCAAGGATATACAATGGAGAAAAGACAATCTCTTCAATAAGTGGTGTGAGGTAAAGTGGATAGCTACATGTGAAGAAAGAAATTAGAACACTCTAATACTACACTCACACGTGTGCGCGCGCGTGCACACACACACACACACACACGCACACACATCTTAAAATGGATTAAAGACCTAAATGTAAGACTGGCTATTATAACATTCTTAGAAGAAAACAGGCAGAACAATGACACAAATCACAGCAATATCTTTTTGGAACCATTTCTTAGAATAATGAAAATAAAAACAAAAATAAATAAATTGGATCTAATTAAAATTAAAAGCTTTTGCCCAGCAAAGTAAACCATAAACAAAGTGAAAAGACAGCTCACAGAATGGGAGAAAATATTTGCAAATGAGCAACCAACAAGGGATTAATATCCAAAATATTCAAACAACTTATGCAGCTCAATATCAAAAAACCCCAATCAACCCAATCAAAAAATCCTCAGGAGATCTAAATAGACATTTCTTCAAAGAAGACATACAGATGGCCAAAAAACACATGAAAAGATGCTCAACATCACTAATAATTAGAGAAAGGCAAATCAAAACAAAAATGAGGTATCACCTCACACCAGTCAGAATGGCGATCTTCATTAGTCTACAAACAATAGATGTTGGAGAGGGTACGGAGAAGGGGACCCTCGTATGCTATTGGTGGGAATGTAAATTGGTACAACCACAATGGAAAACAGTATGGAGATTTCTTAAAAAAGAAGAACTGGAACTACCATATGAGCCAGCAATCCGACTCCTGAGCATCTATCTGGAGAAAACCATAATACAAAAAATACATGCAGCAAATATTCATTGCAGCACTATTTACAATAGCTAAGACAGGAAGCAACCTACATGTCCATCAACAGAAGAATAAAGAAGATGTGGTACACATATACAATGGAATGCTACACAGCCAGAAAAAGGATGAAATAATGCCATTTGCAGCATCATGGATGGACCTAGAGAATACGGACCTAAGTGAAGTAAATCAGACAGAGAAAGAAAAATGTCATATGATATCGCTTATATGTAGAATCTAAAAAAAAAAAAAAGGTTACAAATTAATTTATTTGCATAACAGAAACAGATCCACAAACTTATAGTTACCAAAGGGGACAGGTTAAGGGAGAGATGGACTAGGGGTTTGGGATTGCCATATCCACACTGAGGTATACGGAATGACTGGCCAACTAGGACCTGCTGTATAGAGCAGAGAACTCTACCCAATATTATGTGATAATCTATGTGGGAAAAGAATCAGAAAGAGAATGGATGTGTGTATAACTGGATCACTTCGTTGTACAGCAGAAATTATCACTACATTGCAAAGCAACTATATTTCAATAAAACTTTAAAAAATGAAAAAAAGAGAAGACAAACTTTATGTCATTTATCTTCATACAGCTATGATATTATAAGAACAGGATAATATTTTTATCATTAGAAAATGCAAGAGCCAAAATATTCTTTAGAAAGAAAAAGTGTAAATAAGTGGATGGGTTTGGAATTGGAGAAGGAAATATAGATCAGTGTTTAGTAGGTAGGGAACTCAGAAATTAATTTTCTGTGAAATATAGTTGTGGTACCAATTAAGCCCTAACGAAAGAAATCAGTATTCAAGAGAAACTATTATTTAAGACCAACTTCATTTTCGAGACTCAGACCCTTGTCTCTGCATTTATACTTGGTAGTCCATCTGTTAAACTCCCCTAGCAAGGAAAAGCTGTTTCTTACTGGAATTATTAGAAAGCAGGTTGCCAGTGAAAAGTCAGGTGGGGCATTTATTATCATCCCTAATGCTACATTGGGGACCCCAACAGGATTTCACTCCTGTCTGAATTTATGAAAAACTTTTCCCAGACTTCAAGAGGATTTAAAGCTGTATTTCAAAAGGAGACCCAGAGCTTCTGAGGAACTCTGGAGCAGTGTGAGAAAATGTTGAAATAAAGGGCAAGAGGAGACAAGGGATAAAGCATCAAAAGAAATGTGAGCTCAAATCCAGAGAATGCGCTTATGCGAGCAACCCTGCAAGTAAAAGCGTCCTTCCTGGCAGGGAGTCATGAGGGAAGCATGTCAAAATCTAAGAGGCAATGGGAGAGAATCGAAGTCACTGTTTTCAAGTTGCACTTATTTTTCTCATGAATGACCCAGGACCTACTCCTTCTGCCAATAAGAATGCCAAATGGGAATGCCTCACTGTAAATCTGGAGGCTTTTGGAAGGTGCATGGGAGTGAAAAAAAGAGCTAGTCAAAGGGGAGAAGCCCATGGAAGAGCATAATTCAGGAAGACATTACCATTTCTCATAAGTTTGGGTTTGGACACACTGTTTAAAGACTCTTGGAAGTAGCTGAGGATTAGCAATTGCTATATCATGGTGGGGTCCCTTGGGAGGGACTCTTTTCTATGGTAACCTAGCAAGGGAGAATATAAATAGATGAGGGCTGCTTCCGCAAGAAAAAAGGTGCACCTTTTATATCATCAAAATATACCTTAAAATAATGAGATCCCATTTACCAGAAGCGCTGTAGTTCTTGGATTGTAGCCAAAAGCCTTCGCCCTGGAAGGCTACAATTTTACTTTAAAAGGTAAGCGCTACCTCCTGAAATAATTTGCAAAAACTCAAAGTCTTCAGTGAAGTTTGGAATATGTTTGAGATCCTTTCATGAAAGTTTTACAATAACGAAGAAAGTATTCTGACTGCCTTACAAGGATTATTGCGGAAGTTTTCATTTCTGGTCAGTAATTTTCTTGGCGTACTATTTTTTTTAAGGATTACATTTTTAATCTTGAGAAAATTTTAGAGCCAGGTGTAGTCGTAAGAAATAATAGAGACACTATGTACCTTTAACCCTGTTTCCCCTAGTTGTGACATTTTGCAAAACAATAGAACAGAATCAGAATCAGGATGATGACCTCGATATAGACAAGATACAGAGCAGTCCATCCCCAAAGGATCTCTCATATTGCCTGTTTATAGTCACATCCACTTTGAACTCACCTTCTCCTCCTGAAAACCACTAAGCTATTGCCATTTTTAATAATGCTACAGAAATGAAATCATACAATATTTGACCTTTGAGGACTGACTTTTTCACTTAGCATAACTCTCTGTGGATTCAGCTACATTGTGTCTATTAATAATTTGTACTTTTCTATTGGTATGGGTGGATCACATTTGTTTAACTATCCAACTGCTGTAGGACATCCGGGAAGTTTCCAGTTTGGGGCTATTAGGAATAAAGATGCCGTAAATGTGTGTACAGATTTTTGTTTGAACATATTTTTATTTCTCTGGCATTAATCCCTAGGAGTGCAAGTGCTGGATCATATGATAGTGACATGCTCAGTTTTTAGAAATGCCAGATTGTTTTCCAGCCTGGCTATGCCATTTTTTATTCCCAGCACTGGTGTAGAAGTGCTTCAGTTTTTCTGCATTCTCATCAGTGTTTCAAGTTGTCACTAATTTTTGTTTTAGCCGTTCTGATGTTTAGGTAGTAATACCTCACAGTGGCTTTCATTTGCATTTACCTGATGGCTAATAATAGTGAACATCTTTTCATGTGATTATTTGCCATCTGTATATCCTCTTCAGTAAAATATTATTTCATATCTTCTGCTTGTCATATAATAAGATTATTTTATTGCTGAGTTTGAGAGTTCTTTCTATAGTTAATGACAGATATATGGTTTGTAAATATTTTCTTTCACTCTGCAGCTTATCTTTTTATTATCTTCACAGGGTATTTCACAAAGCAAAAGCGCTTAATTTAGATAAAATCTAACTTACCAATTTTTCATTTTTATGAATTTTTTTGTCTTTTTTTTTAGGGCTGCACCCGCGCCACATGGACGTTCCCAGGCTAGGGGTTGAATCGGAGCTGCAGCTGGCAGCTGTGACCTATACCACAGCTCACGGCAATGCTGAATACTTAACCCACTGAGCGAGACAGCAGGATAATACGGAATATTGGGGATCATATGGAGAAACAAGGCTCTTCATGCATTGCTGGTAGATATTTAAAGTGGTACAGCCTTTCTGGAGGTCGGTGAATATGCACTGACCTTCTGCCTACCCCCCAACCCCACTCCTGGGGATATGAAACACGAACAGGCATATTTATCACAGCACTGTTATAATGTCAGGACGTTGGAGGCTGTCCATCACCTGGGAAATGGTTTAGTGTGTTCTGGAAGATGCAGACAGGAGCGCTCTGCAGCAATCAGACCAGACAAACTAGACGCACACTGAGTGACAACGAGGGTGAGTATTACAAGCAGTATTATTAAATAAGAAAGAGAATGATCTCTATGGTGCAAATCATTTACGCAGACCAAGAAGCAGAACAAGCTCTATAGCACAAAAGTAAAATCTCTACATTTATGTCAGATTCAATTACACACGATAGAGATATGGAGCTGTTTCTATAGCTACATAAGGCCATATCATTTTGCTTATACTTCCAAAAACACACATCACCATATGGGAGCCATAATCAAGGTGGGAGAAGGAAATGGAAGTAGGAATAGAGTATGATGGGGAAATGATAATAAAACAAATAAGAAACAGATTAAAGTTGAAAAGTGTGCCCCCCTCCACATTGACAAGTATGATAACACAAATATCTCTGCTTAAGGAGAGGAGGGAGGAAGGAGGAAGGTGAAAAAGGTGGGGAGAAGGGGAGGGAGGGGGAGTGGGAAGGAGGGCTACTCTTTTGAGCTGCTCTCCTGCTCAAAATCTTTGTCTCCAAAGTGTGAACTGAGTAAAGCCTGTACTTTGTAGTCTATCAAATGCCTTCTGCCATCTGTTCCAAACTTAATTTTCTCCCCTTCAGCCCTACAGTTTGTTTTACCCTGCTAAGGTGGACGGCTCACGCTGCGTGTTGCCCAGACTTTCAGAGAGAATATGGCTCACAGTAGCTGCCAGGTGTTGATAGCTCTTATTGGACTAGAAGTTTAACATGCAGATACCACTGATTCCCCAAGCATCCCAATGGGTGGAGGCATTGCTGTCCTAGCTCTAAAGATTCTAAGGTACCTGGAGGCTCTGAGAACCTGGATGCAGAGTCAGGGGGCTTGCACTCTTTCTGCCAGCTAGAACCCCTCTGTTCCCTCCCCTTCCAGACTCTCACCCTCTGCCTTTCCACACTTCACTGTCGTGTGTATTCTACAGAGCCTTCTTAAATGCTAACTTCACTGTGAAGCTTTTCGTGATGGCTGCAATAACATGTGCTTTCTCCTGTTGTGAATCCTCCTATTATTATTATTAGTTTTTTTAGGGCCGCATATGGAAGCTTCCAGGCTAGTGTCACAGCCACACTGCCAGTCTATGTCACAGCCACAGCAACCTGGGATCCAAGCAGCATCTGCGACCTATACCACATCTCACGGCAACACTGGATCCCTGACCCACTGAGCGAGGCCAGGGGTCAAACCCCCATCATCATGCATACTACTTGGATTCCTTTTTGCTTTGCCACAACAGGAACTCTGTGAATCCTCATATTATTTATTATATAAATTTGCTAACACTTGACACATTCTACCTAATAATCATTTTGCACAGGCTTCTTTTTTTGGCTTTTAGATTGTAAACCCTCAAGGATTGAATCTTTATCTGGTTCATTTTTCTTTTGTGGGGAGGAGGAGGTGCCAAAATTAAGTGAAGAATGCTTTGGAATTTGGATATACGTCAATAGAGGCATTCAGTCTCAGAGCCTTTGAAAGCAAGTGGTATGATCATCCAGACAAGGAAGTCTGGGAAGCTGCGTAGGCAGTTAGGAGCTGTCTCTGGCTACAATTTCGGGTAGACCAAGAAGAATCCCCATGACCCAGTCAGTGGCCTCATATTGGATATTTTGCTAATAGATTATGTTCCCATATTAGAACTCACATTCAAAATCCCATCACCACTGGCAGAGATAAAACAAGGCATTATTGCTGAGATGATAGTGACTGATATCTTTCTGACTGATGATAATGACTGATGATAGTGAGATCTTTCTGAAAGGTTTTGAAAATGGCTGTGTGTACGTGTGTGTGTGGGTGGGTGGGTGGGTACACTAGGATGTAAGAGGGAAACCATGGAGGGGAGAGAACATGGGAAGTGGGATGTAGGGTTCCTATAGAGCAAAGTATACTTCCATATGATCCAGCAATCCCACTCCTGGGCATATACCCAGAGAAAACTCTAACTGAGAAAGATCCATGCACCCCTATGTTCATAGCAGCACTATTCACAATAGCCAAGACATGGAAGCAACCTAAGTGTTCAGTGGCAGATGAATGTGTTAAGAAGATATGGTGCATAGATACAATGGGATATTACTCAGCCATCAAAATAATAATGCCATTTGCAGCAACATGGGTGGATCTAGAGATTATCATACTAAGTGAGGTAAACCAGACAGAGAAAGAAAAATACGATATGATATAGCTTATATGTGGACTATAAAAAATGATACAAATGAACTTATATACAAAGCAGAAACAGACTTACAGACTTAGAAAACAAAGTTATGGTTACCAAAGGGGAAAGGGAGAGGGAGGGCTAAATTAGGAGTTTGGAATTAACAGATACACATTACTATGTACAAAATATATAACCAACAAGGACCAAAATATATAACCAACAAGGGAACTCCACTCCATATTTTATAATAATCTATTAGGGAATAGAGTCTGAAAAAGTATATATATACACACACATATATATATGTGTGTATATATATATACACACACATACATATATAGTTTATACTATATATATATATTTAGTATATAAAGTATATAGTATATATAGTATATAAAGTGTATATATATATATATATATATGAATCACTTTGCTGTACACCTGTACCTGACACATTGTAAATCAACTACACTTCAATAAAAATGTTTTTAAAAATAAAAGAAAATCATTTGACCATAAAAAAATTAGATTAATGTTGGATTAATAGATTAATTCTGAAGTTTTAGAGGGATCTATAAGCACCATTCCTGTATTCAGAACCTTATGAGAAGTAGACACACAGGAGTAAGGTAGAGGTTGAGGTTATTTATTTTGTTATTGATAAAATGTGAACTGAAGAATGTGACTTAGATGTACGACAGCTAGCATCTGTTACTGAGTCAGATATATGTATCTCCCCCTCCTTGGGTGGCTGGTACATCAGACATTGGTAGGCTTCCCTCAGGGGGGGCAGAATGCATCCTCCCGTGTATCATCTGAGGATGAAAAGTGTACGTGTGATAAAGGCAGGCTGGCTATCAAAGACAAGGTGTAACCTGCTGGGCTAAGTATTCCCAGTCACGCTTCGAAAGTGACCAATCAGGGGATCAGTGGAGAGAGGCTGGGGAAATTCCTCCAGCCGGATGCGTGAGAGGAGAGGAAAGGGAGTTAACCACCTCTGAACCCACACTCAAGATTTAGTATCAACAACCAAACCCAGGCTCTTCCATTCCTTCTTCTTTTCTGCCTTCTACCTTGTTTCTTCTATGTGACATGGTGGTGACCGGGCCAGCTGAGGGTATGTTGTTGTTGAGATATGACACCGTTTTTCCCTTTAAGGAGTTGATGATTTTTAACAGAGGTAACATGGAAAACTACCGATGGGACAAACAGAGCTATTTTTCAGAACCTTACTCAACAACTGTGTTAGTCATCAACTGGTTGCCTTTCAGCTCAAATTTCGCCCTTTATTTTCTGCTCTATAACATGGGGCCCTGAAACGATGTCCCCCCCGGGCATGATGTCAGCTTTGTCAGGAGAGAGTCCCAGAGGGACACCAGAGAAGGAAGGAATTTTTCTCTTCCTGGCAGCTGCGTGTTCCTCTAGACAGATTCTGTAGAAGGTACATTTCTGCAGCTCCAGGCTCCAGCAGCAGCCAGGGGCCAGAAATACATGGAATTTCCCTGTGGCACCTTTCCTTAGCCTCTCCCCTCCCAGCCAGCCCTACCGGCCTGGAAAACCCCTGTGAATGGCTTTCCCCACAGCCGCCAGCCGACATAGCCTCAGTAGACTTCTCTGCTAGCCTGGGCTGTGCTCTGCTCAATGCAGTCTGGATCCCTGGTGAAGGCCTTGTCTAGATTGTCCCCTTCTTGGATACAGAATCTCAGCCTCAGGGGCACTGGTTGTTCTTGTAACTGTTCTTTTTCTTTAGTCCTTATTAGTCAACTTCTGTTCCCTCAATCTCCTCTTAAAGTTAATAATTCATTATATTAGACTTTCTTTTCTTTTTTTTTTTTTCAGGGCCTCACCTGTGGCATATGGAATTTCCCTGGCTAGGGGTTGAATCGGAGCTACAAATGCCGGTCTACACCACAGCCACAGCAATGCCAGATGTGAGCCACATCTGTGACCTAAGCTGCAGCTTGAAGGAATGCTGAATCCTTAATACACTGAACGAGGCCAGGGCTCAAACCCACATCCTCACAGTGTTGGGTTCTTAGCCCACAGAGCCACAATGGTAACTCTTAGACTTTATTTTAAACTTTACCTATTCAAATTACTCTGTGTTTTTTTATGTCCCATTTGAACTCTGGCTGATATAACTATTAAACAGTAAATCTTAACACTGTGTTCCAGAGCATGATAATTATAAAGAAAAAACATCACCTTTTTCATTTGTTTCATAATTGTTTCTGAACCCTGAGAAAGATAATTCAAAGCAATCTTTTCCATAGGTATTATACATTAAGCCATTTAAGTGTACAAAAACAAAGCATTTCTCTAAACTCTCAAAAGGTTTTGAGTATGAGATGGAAACAGGCTTTGATAGTGTCGTGATTTTTCAAATGCTTCAGGAAAAGGGCTTCTGAAAGAGGCTAAATCCATGTCATTAAAACTAGTGACAGGGATTCAGTTTCAGTCTGCTTGAAAAATTGTCTGAACAGCTAAAAATGGCTCATCTCAAATGCTTGTTCTTGAGAAGCTTGGTCTCTTTGGGGCTCAGAAGCCTCCACAGAAGGAGTGGGGAGGACTGGTAACTGGCTCTCCCCAACACCACGTGCTGTCCAGACAGCCTGAGAGGCTTCTGAGTAACTTTCTTGGTGGCTGTCAGTCTCAGAGATCCAGTTCCCTTCTCAGTAAACTGGGTTCAAAGAAAACTTAGAATGGTCATGTGTTTTTCTGGATTTCATGGATATAGTCTCAAACACTACTGTAGGTTCCAAAAAAAAATGCGTATTTGAATATTTGAACATTACTTCTATTGAGAGATAAAACAAACCAAGAGCATAACTTGAATAATTTTTGTGTGTGGTGGCAAGTCCTTAGGTCAGCAGTCTAGCCTTCACTCTGCAAGGAACTGCTTATATAACCTTTGGCTGGTTATTTGAACCTCTCTAAGCCTCATTTATGTACATGTGTAAAGTCAAGGAACTGGCTCATCACATTTCCACCTGTGTTAAAATTTTGTGACTCAGAAGACAAGTGCTTTTTTAAAGTTCTTCACATGTCACCAAGTTAGACTCTATTTTTCTCATTATTATTTTTTTTTAGGCTTCCTCTTAGTTTATTTGAAGTTTTGGATTTTTTTTCACAGTTATTTTTAAAAATTGAAGTATAGTTTCTGTGCAATATTATATAAGTTATAGGTGTACAGTAGTGACTCACAATTTTTAAAGGTTTTACTCCTCTTATAGTTATCATAAAATATTGGCTATATTCCCTGTGTTGGACAATATATCCTTGTAGCTTATTCTCGTCATTCTTTGGTTCCCTCACTGCTAATTTTCAAATGCGTTGTTGACACTACACATTGAAAGGTCACTTATGGGTCGTTGGCCCTATAGCAAGTGGCCTGACCATTTCCCCCTGCAGTTTGCCTGATTTTTCTCTCTGACCGTAGTAATCACCTAACTTCCATGTCTGATTATCTAACGACGCTTATGAGCTGCAGGCACATACTTCTGGTGTATCTCATTCACTTTTCACCTGCAGAGTCTCATCCCTTCAAATCAAAATCCAACACCTTTTTTTCTTCATGTTCCTGAGCAGAAAGCTATCCACATAGCGTATACTTTATATGTTGATTGCTACACACCCTTTGACTAAAGATGAATGAACATAATTAAAGCCTGAAAACCAAATCTTTATCTGAGATGTTTTCCTTCAAGAAAAAGTAGATTCAGAATAAAAAGGGATTGGCAATAGTTTTTTTCCTAACCGTTTATGGTTTCATTCTTAAGACTTGAAAAATACAGAAGTGAGTGAAGCAGAAAAAAATTCTGTCTTGCTCCCTAGGATGTTACCAGTTCAGTGCACCGTGTCTGGAATCGACAGGGAGACAGAGAGACAGACATCGCCAGTGTTTCCTGTAGCATCTAGAAAAGTACTGAGGTACAGTCTGTTATCAGAACAAAAAAAGATAACGCTCTTTATCACCGATTAGTTAATACATACAGAATACACAGCCAAGAGGTGTAAAGTAGTTTCTCATCAGTCCCAAGTTGCTGCCTACAAGGACATTGGGAAGGTCTTTCTCTCTGGACTCTTTCCCACTCCTTTACGTCCTGCAGAACTCCTCTGCCTTCCCCAGCCCGAGAAGACCTCTCCGCCTTCTGAGATCAAGGCTGTGAGACTGGCCCTTGCAAAGTCCCCCGGGGGGTTCTTCCTGGGAATGAAGAGGTCTTTTCACTTCTTTCCAATGGAATAGCCATTACCCACCTTTTTCTTCCTGGTATCAATCATCTTTTGAGGCATAACTTTGAACTTTGTAGCCTAAAATAAAAAAAATCTTTTTTCTTGCCTTACTAAAGACCTTCTCTTTGCCAAGTAAAAATAGGGGCTGAAGAGAAAGATAAGCTTGCTCTATCTACATTATGTTAAATATATGGTTCTATAGTAATTTACTATCATACAACATACATACATAATACATATGTATAAAATTGTACATATACATACATGCATACATATAAATATATGTGAGCCTAAATTGGATATTCTAAACATTGTTATACAACTTGATCTTTTTTAACTTGATAAACATTCTTGAAAAATTATTATGGGGTACTTTTCTGTGCCAGTAGATATGGAACTACTTTTTTTTTTTTTGTCTTTTTTAGAGCCATGCCCATAGCATATGGAGGTTCCCAGGCTAGGGGTCCAATCACCAGCCTACACCAGAGCCACAGCAATGCAAGATCTGAGTCGCATCTGTGACCTACATACACCATAGTTCACGGCAATGCTGGATCATGAACCCACTAAGGTAAGCCAGGGATCAAACACTAGTCTTCATGGATGCTAGTCAGGTTCGTTAACTGCTGAGCAATGATGGGAACTCCAGAACTACCATCTGTCTATCTATCTACCTACTTACCTATTTATTTATTTATTTTTGGAACTACTTCTTTTAATAAATATACACACACAAATCTTATTCAATCTAATTATATACGCTTAGATTATTTTTCATATTTGCTCTTACATATAATAATGAAGTGCATTTTCTGTAATGGACACATATCATTGCCTATTTGTGTAAGTATTTTTCAGGATAAATATCTAGAAGTAGAAATGTTGGGTTAAATGATATGTACACTTCAATTTTTGTTGGTACTGCCCCTTTGCCCTGCAAACATGGTTGTACCAATTCACGTTCCCTCAATAGCTTGTGAGAAACCTGTCTCATCATGCTCTTGCCAACTAAGGATATTTCTGATGTTCTAAAAAAATGTCTTTACCAACATAGACAGACTCACAGACACAGAGAATAGACTTGTTGCCAAGGGGGAGGTGGGAAGGAGTGGGATCAGACTGGGGGTTTGGAGTTAACTCCTGCAAACTACTACTTTTAAAATGGATAAACGACAAAGTCCTACTGTAGAGCACAGGGAACTACATCCAGTCTCCTGGGATAGATCATGATGGAAAATAATATAAGAACGTACAGATATGTATAACTGAGTCACTTTGCTGTGTAATAGAAATTGGCTCAACATTAGAAATCAACTATATTTTAATAAAAAATTAAAAATATTTACCAATATGAAAGGTGAAAAATAGCATTTTCATATTTGAAGCTGCATTTCAAATATTTCCTGTGTTTGTTAACCATTTGCATTTCTAAATTTTTGAACTGCCTGGTAGTGTTTTTTTTTTTTTTTTTTTTTTTAGGGCTAAACCTGTGACATAGTTCCCAGGCTAGGGGTCAAGTCACAGCTGTATCTGTTGGCCTATGCCACAGCCACAGCAACACAGGATCCAAACCATGTCTACAACCCACACCACAGCTCATGGCAATGCCGGATCCTTAACCCACTGAGTGAGGCCAGGGATTAAACCTGCATCCTCAAGGTTACTATTCAGGTTCGTTACCACTGAGCCACAATGCGAACTCTGCCGGGACTTGTCTTTTGTCAGTTTTTTCCTACTGTCCAGTTCATCTATTATTTAAAACATTTTTTATATTGGGGATAACCCTTTATCAGATGTATTTGATGCAAATACACAGGTTTATTTTTTTATTTTAACTTTACTTCTGGTGATTTTTTTCAAGTTCTTGATTATTTTTAAAAACTTTGGGGTAGTTAAGTTCAACAATGTTTTCTATTGGGTTGGAGTGATATTTCAAGGTGATTTTCCTCTCTCCAACGTATAAAAATATTATCTTCCATTCATTTTTGATTCACCCAAAAATTATTTTGGAGAAATATGTGAAGAAGAAACCCTCTCTCTCTTTTTTTCCTGATTGGCTAACCAGTGTTTACCACATTACTTAAAAAATAGGACTTCATTTGTGGCTTAGTGAATGTATTCATGAAGATATGGATTTGATCCTTGGCCTCACTCAGTGGTTAAGGATCTGGTGTCGCCATGAGCTGTGGCATAGGTCTCAGACTTGGCTTGGATCCTGCATTGCTATGGCTGAGGCGTAGGTCAGCAGCTGTAGCTCCCATTCGACCCTTAGCCTGGGAACCTCCATATGCCTCAAGCGGGGCCCTAAAAAGACAAAAAAAAAAAAAAATCTGTCATGTTCCCATATTTAAATGAATGTTTTTGTTCATAATTTCTTGCTAGAGATAACAATTGCATTATTCATTTTTGCAAGTTCATATATTCTTCCTAACCAGACCAGACCTCTTACCACTGCCTTATTCTTTCATAAAACAGGAAGTTTTGTTTTGTTTTGTTTTTGAGTCCTGATTCTCTGGCTCTCTGAGGGCATTGATTACCAGAGGTTTTGGAAATCCAGGATGGTTATAAAACCTGATGCCAATAATACTATCAGAAAAATTTATCTTTGTATATTATATAGGATTAAGGATCATATGTGATACTTTAAAGCTATGAGAAACTATCCCTGTGTAAGCATTTTTTTGGGGGAAAGTTATATATATTATTTGACCAGAGAGTTATTTTCAATTTGAAATATTTGGAGTGACAGGTAAGATAACTGTTTATTAAGTTAAGAGTATTTTGATGGTTGACATTTCAATTATTTACCCATGGAAACCAAAATTGTTCTTGTTTTGTGAAATAGAAATGGGGGCATGGTATAAGTTACTCAGCCTAAGAAATTATCATATAATTTATTTTATTCATGTGTTCTGAAATACTATTTATTTTTGGTTGCACCTGTGGCATGTGGAAGTTCCTGAGGCAGGCATCAAATCCGAGTGCAGCTGTGGCCTATGCCACAGATGCGGCAATGCTGGATCCTTAACCCACAGTGCTGAGCTGAGGCTTGAACCCTCACTGCTGCAGGGCAATAGGCAATGCCAGATCTTTAACCCACTCCCAGAAATACTATTTTGTGAGTAGTAGATAGTCTGGAATATCAGAATTTTTTTTAATATAATGATTTTTATTTTTCCATTATAGCTGGTTTACAGTTTTCTGTCAAATTTTCAACTGTACAGCATGGTGACCCAGTTAAGAAAATATATGTGATATCAGATGGTATTTGTCTGGAATATCAGAATTTTTAAGGAGAAATCTTTTCTTTTTCATTCTACATTGCTTAACTGATGTTATTCTCTGGGATCCTTAAACATTATGAAAGCCTTAATGATAATTTCAAAATTGTGATAATTACCTGAGCCAATCCAAGGATAAGAGTAGCAAAATAAGATCATACATAAATTGGAAGAGTTTGGAGAAAAATAGTATATAGTAATAGTATGTTTGGGATACAGATTTATTCTTTTGGTTGATAACAACCATAAACTTTACTATTACCTCGTTGAAAAATGGCAGCTATATCTAATTAAAATACTAGGATATTTATTGAAGCTCAATGTGTGGAAAACTCTTCCCTGATCTTTTATCCTCCTGAGTTTGCTATCACCATTCATTCTCAGTTCCACTAGTCCAGACCTGGCATCAGATCCTAACACATGTAGTATTCAGGATCTTTCCTGTTCATCCATATTTTTGCCCCTTTTGATTCACTACAACTTCCCTGACACCTTCATTTGATAATGGCTTCCCAGATTTTCCTTTGTCTCTTGACTTGCTTCTTTCTAGTCCTCCCCCAAAGCCAAAAGACATTGGCTTATTCTTAATTCTAAATTGCTAGTTGATCATAGCGTCCCCCTACTTAAAAATACCCCTATGGCTCACCAAGGATCTTATCATAAAATCCAAATATGTTTGCAAGACAAACAAAGCCTTTTGTAGCCTGATCTCTTTCTGGTTTCTGCCCAGTCTCATTTTTTGCTGTTCTTGTCCTCACACTCTTTCTGACACTGAGGACAAATTGCAGTTCCCCGAACATCTGCCTGCTCTCATGGATCCATCACGTCCTTGGAGTCATTCCTCAAAAACCCATTTTATTCATCATTTTCTCCAGGAGGTCCTCTTTGATTTTACTCCCTTGTTCTGGATTTGATCACTCGTGAACACTTCAAGACTTTTTAGGCCTATGTTGTAATTGTTTACCAGACCATTATGTTCACAGATCTTTGACAACAGGAATCACACCCATTTCATCTTTGAATCCCTAGCATCCAGAGTAATGTTTGTATAAATTAGATGTTTATTGTATTGGCTGAAAGAATATCTTGAATTTGCATAGGGATTTACCCCTCCATAGAGAAGTTCCAAGCTTACTCTATTCAAAAATCATAATGCGTGTGGATGTTGGAGTGCTTCAGTTAGAAACAGTTGCAAATTTTAATGAGATAATATAAGGGAGTAAGGGTTGGTTCTGGTATAAGGAATTATTTTCCTACCCTGTAACATTTGTATAATTGTTTTTCAACTAAAATTAACAACATAAAAAATGGAATACATTTTACATTTTGTCAAAGTAAATTGTGTACTTTGATTATATTAAGAAATGAAGAGGTATCAGTGTTTTTGGACTGAAATTTAGAGCTGGACATCTCAGTACATGTCTCATATCTGACATATTTTGGGTGTATGAACTTGTGCAAGTATTGTAATTTCTCTAAGCCTTATATATAAAACCCTCAGAGAGAGAAAATGCAGAGACAATACATGTAAAAAAGATTAATCCAAAAATTAGCACATAGTTTTGGCTTAATAAATATTGGCTATCAACACTCTATTGATAATAAGGTTTTTGAAATATCTTAGTTACCTAGGAACTAAAACAGTGAGTTCTCTATCATTTGATAAACTGTGAAAACACAGTCCTGGAAACACTTGTCTTGGCTCTATCTCCAGGAACGTCAGGAGTTAATTACATTTGAAACTGTTAGAAGACAGTGAAAGTAATACTAGGGAACAGGGTGGAAAAAAAAAAGCTAAGTAGAGAAGAAAAAAAGATACATCAAAAGGTAGCTTTATGAAACAGCTTTGACAGGAGACGAAAGTTGAAGATATGATGATATTTACTAATAGAACTTCTGATAAAACAGTACACCTGATGCCCCTTCACATGATATTTTGGAAAATAATGCACTTACTCTTCACATTTTTGTTTTTCAGCTCTGTTACTATGTTCTATGATTTTCAAATTACTTTGATTTCCTCATTCTGTCTTTGTGCACCCCCCACACAATTAAATATCAGAGAAGGCAGACTACAATTATGTCGTTACATATTTTTAGCCCCTAAACACTGCTTTATTTCTCCTTATTTGTGTTGCTGCTTATGTAAATGGGCAACTATTTGGTTACAGTGACAGAAAATATATTCGGTACTTGGTTACCCCATGTATCCTTAATATACTTGCAGTTACTGTGAAAATCCCAGAACTGCTGGATAAGAAATTTTATTTCCCTTAAAAATCAAAAGTAAAGCCTTATAAATGAAATAGGAGCTACTGAAGTTAAAAGACCTAAAACTTATCTCTTTTTACAATATAAAAATTATCATAGTTTCTTAATCCAGAAGAGTTGAAGGAATGTTAGGTTTTTAAATCATAGATAGGACTTAATTTTTATAGTCCTTAATTTTTATAGTCCTTAATTTTTATAGTCTTTACTTAAAAGATATTTTGGTTTTATACAGAATCATGTTGCAAAAGTCACACTAGTCAATCCACATGTGATTTTTATACCTTTCTTCCAAAACATTGCTTTGGAATTCCAATCAAAACTAAAAAGTTTTTCATGAAAGTTGACAAGCTTATCTGAAAAAATAATAGTCCAAAATGTACATGAGAGGAGAATAATTAGCTGAGACATTCTTGGAGAAGAAGAAAGTTGGAGGTGGCTGACCTAGATACCAAGACCATAATAATATTATATTAAGAGAGTTTATCATTAGTTTGGAGGTTAATAGAGACCAATGGAACAAAAGCCATAGCCCAGACACAGACATGTGTGCAAACTTGATTCAACAGAGCTGCTTTGTAGATCAGTGAGAAAGGATGAACCAGCCAGTAAATGGTGACAGGACAATTAGTTACCAAAATGGGAAAAGTATAATTGACTCCCTACCTCACAGCATATAATAAAAGACAAATATTTTCTTTTAGAAGTAAATATAGGAAAATAGTTTTATAACCATAAGATGGGGAAAGAGGAAGCACAAAATCATTTTTAAAAATGGTGAAATTTGATTACATGAAAATTAAAACTTCAATTTAGTAAAAGCAGAATTATTATACAAAGACAGTTCACAGACTGGGAGAAGCTATTTGCTATCTATCTATCTACCTATCTATCTAATCTATCTATCTATCTATCTGTCTGTCTATCATCTATGTTTAGTGTCTAGGATACGTGAAGAACTTCTACAAATTAAAAAATGAATACAACTTAATAGAAAAGGGACAGAAATATCAGCAGTAATTCACAGAAGAGGAACCAGGAGAGGAAATATACACCCAAACACATAGGTGTGTGCACACACACACAAACACACTCAAGAATAACTAATGGTCTGTTTTAATTTTCAATAAAACTACTTACATTGGATTTATAAATTTTAAAAAGTGTGAAGGAGGATGTGAAGAAATTATAATTTTATAATTCCTTGTGGGAGTAAATGTTAATTCAACCACTGAAGAAAGCAATTTAGTAGCAGATAGTAAATTGAAGATACTAGCGATCCATAAAATATACTCATGATACATGACCTAAATAAAAGCTCACCTATGAAGTCAAGGGAACACAAAATTCTTTGGGTAGTATTGTTCATAATAGAAAAAAAAAAGAAACAAACTATCCATCAATGAATCCAAACTATATATAGTAACATAATATATAAAAAATGCAAGTTAGAAAACTACAGCGTACAACCTAAATGCCCATCGACAGAGGAGTGGATGGGGAAGATATGGTACATACACACAATGGAATATCACTCAGCCATTAAAAGGAACGAAATAACATTTATAGCAACATGGATGGACCTAGATATTATCATGCAAAGTGAAACCAGTCAGACAATTAGACACCAACATCAAATGATACCGCTTACATGTGCAAACTATAAAAAGGACACAATGAACTTCTTTTCAGAACAGATAATGACTCACAGACTTTGGAAAACCTATGGTTTCCAAATGAGACAATTTGGGGGGTGGGGGGATGCACTGAGGGTTTGGGATGGAAACCCTATCAAATTGAGTTGTGATGATTTTTGTACACCTATAATTGTAATAAAATTCATTAAATAATGAAAAAAAGAAAACTACAGCACATTACCACTTAGATTTTTAATACATGTAAAAAACACATGCATATATAGAAGTATAAAAATGAACAGTAATGATAAGCATAATTCATGACTGTAGTTGCCCGCTGATGGTGGAAGGGTAATGTGACAGAGAGACTTAAACTATCATAATATCTTACTTCTTAAACTGGATGGCAGACATACAGGTGTTCATAATTATAAACTTACACTTTTTCATATGTCAAATATTTTCCAGGAAATTTAAAAATAATCAACTTCTGTTGTCAAAGTCATAACAATGTAGGATACCCCTCTTTTTTGCCCCCCTTCCTTCAACAACAAATTAGGTATCCACCCACAAACAAACACCCTTTGTGGGACCTGTAGGATTTGGCATCACACTCTAAGGGCCCAGGAGGAAACCCACACACATCTGCAGGTGGTAATAGGTAAGGAGACCTTGGGTGGGCCATGGAACCAGTGGAGCCAGTGAAACTACTTTCACAGCTCTCACCATGTTGAGGAAAAAACACAGAGAATGCTGACATGGGCAGATACTCATGGACAAGAAAGAAGTGGCAGAAGTCTAGCCTCCCTGAGGGGAGATCCCAGCCCACCACTGGAAAAAAAAAAGATTTGGATGCACTGGACACTGTAAGGGGAACTTCACCAGTGCCATTCCCTTTACTCCCCATGGCAACTCTGCATGGAGCTGAAAGAACAGGTGGTGGCAATTTCTCCTGAAGAGGAAAAGGAGAAGCTGGCCACCCCGGTGGTGCAGGGCACAGTCAGAGAAATCTGTTTCTCTCCACCATCACCCAGAGTTGCTTTGTGGGACCTCCATGACTTGGAGGAGAGAGATCAGAAAGAGACAGAGAAGAATATCACGGAATTAAAGGGATGTGGTTCCTGTTATCTATGCCTAGAACTTCAGCAGAAAGTCTGGCCACAGCTTCTGGAGTATCTCATCTAAGGACCTCCCTACCAGGTTTGCAGCGACCTCTTTGCTCTGAATGCTAAATTCAAACCTCCCCCCCACCCCATTCCACAAACAGAGCTCCTGGGTGTGGACATAGGAGCAAGCTCCAGTGGACAGAGAGGGAGCTCAGAAAACAGGCCAGGTGCTGTAGCTCAAAACCACAATTTTGAGCATAGTGCCACCTTCTGGAACACAAAAGAGAGCTTTCCAGGAGCAATTTGGTGAGTTGTAAGAACCAGAAGACACATACAAGTTTAAAAATTCTGCTATAAAAGGAGCAAGAAGAGTGGAACAGGTTTACATATACAAAGGTGGAGAACACTCCATAAAGTAAGTGCACTAACAAACAGAATTCACTATCTAAAGGCAGCTAGCAATGATTTAAGGAGCTATCCGTTGCTTCAAATTCGAAGGCAACCCAAACCGAAAAGAACTTGAAAAATCAAGGAAAAATGTCATCACTAAAAGATAATAATAAATCTCCAATAACTGACCTCAAAAGCACAGTTTTTTTTTAAGGGCTGTACCCATGCATATGGAAGTTCCCAGGCCAGGGGTCGAATCAGAGCTGCAGCTGCCAGCCTACACCATAGCCACAGCCACAGCAACACAGGATATGAGCTGTGTCTGAGACCTAAATCACAGCTCTCAACAATGCTGGATCTTCAATCCACTGAGCAAGGCCAGTGATCAAACACAAGTCCTCATGGATACCAGTCAGATTCATTACTGCTGAGACATGAAGGGAACTCCAAAGGCACAGAATTTTGTGATCAAGCTGGTAAAGAAATCAAAACAGCTATTTTGAAGAAACTGAATGACCTATACGAAAAGCCAGAAAGAAAATCCAATGCAATCACAAAAATACATGATGAAATTGCTATTTACTAAAAAGATGGAAATCATAAAGAAGAACCTAACAGAAATTCTGGAGATGAAGAATTCAATGAATAAAATTAAAATTCAGTAGAGAGCACCTGTAGTAAAGTAAATAAAAGACAGAATAAGTGAGTTAGAGGAAAGGAATTTTGAAATAGCCCAATAGAGGAGGTCAAAGGAAAATGAAAAAGATTGAAGAAAGTCTACATGATCTAAGGGAAACCATAAAAAAAAACAAATAGAGGAAATTCCCATTGTGGCTCAGTGGTAATGAGCCTGACTAGTATCCATGAGGATGTGGGTTCGATCCCTGGCCTCACTCAGTAGGTTAAGGATCTGGCATTGCCATGAACTGTGGTGTAGGTCACAGACATGGCTTGGATTCTGTGTTGCTATGGCTATTGTGTAAGTCGGCAGCTGTAGCTCAAATTCGACCCCTTGCCTGGGAACATCCATATGCTGCAGATGCAGCCCTAAAAAGCAAAACAAACAAACAAAAACAAAACAAAACAAAACAAAAAACCAAACAGAATAATTGGGATTCCAGAAGGAGAAGGGGGAGTACAGGAAGTTTATTCAAAGAAATAATACTTGAGCGCCTCCCAAACCTAGGGAGAGATTTGGACATCCAAAGTCACAAAACTGATTAACTCCCATCAATTAACTCAATGAAAGAAAATCTTTTCTAAGACACATTATAATAAAAGTTAAAATCAAAGGTAAAGAAAATCTTAAAAACAGCCAGGGGAAAATATTGTAATCTAAAAAGGAACCTCCATTGAGCCATTAGTGGATTTCTCAGGAGAAACCCTACAGGTCAGGGGACAGTGGAATAACATTCAAAGTATTAAAAGAAACAAATTGACAGTCAAGAATAATCTGACAAAGTTATCTCAGATATAGAGGAGAAATAGACTTTCCCAGAGAAACAAAAGCTGAGGGAGTTTATCACCACCAGACCTGCCTTGCAAGAAATGCTGAAAGTAATTCTTTAAGCTGAAATGAAGACACTGATCAGTGACATTAAAACATACTGAAGTATACAACACTCCAGTAAAGTTAAATATATAGTCAGACTTAGGAAATTCTAATTCTGTAATAGGATGGTGAGTTAACCACTAAGCTGTAATGCAAAGGTTAAAGAAAAACAGTATTAAAAATACTTATGGCTACTATAATTTGTGAATGAATACACAGTATAAAAGAGGTAACTACATAAAAATATAAATATAAATATAAAAGGAGGAATATAAGAGTAAAGTTTTGTTTAAAATGACTGTTTTATTAGTGAGATGTCTTATGTAAACCTCAAGGTAACCACAAAGCAAAAATCTAGGGTAGATTCACAAAAGATACAGATAGGGAAACAGACACCACCACCAGAGAAATTCACCAATTTACAAAGGTAGGCAGACAGAGGGAAAAAGAAATAATAGAAATATAAACAGCAATAAAGTAATGAACAAGATGGCATTAGTAAGTTCTTACATATCAGTAATAACTCAATGAAAATGGGTTGAATTATTTAATCAAAGGTCGCAGAGTTGCTGGATGGCTGAAAAAACAAGACCCAAATTTACACTGCCTAGAAGAGGCTCACTTTAGCTTTAGGATGCACAAAGGGAGTTCCCATCATGGTTCAGTGGAAATGAACCTGACTACTATCCATAAGGGTTCTATCCCTGGCCTTGCTTGGTGTATTAAGGATCCAGCATTGCCAGGGAGCTGTGGTGTATGTATGTTGCAGATGTGGCTCAGATCCTGTGTTGGTGTGGCTGTGGTGCAGGCCAGCAGCTGCAGCTATGATTCGACCCTAGCCTGGGAACTTCCATATGCCATGAGTGCAGCCCTAAAAATACCACCAAAAAAAAAAAAAAAAAAAAAGGATGCACAAAGTTTCAAAGTGAAGGGATGGAAAAAGCCAATCCATGCAAATGGATACAAAAAGAAACCAGAAGCTATACTTATATAAGAAAATAGACTTTAAACCAAAATAGTATCAAGAGACAAAGAAGATTATTTTATAATGATAAAGGGGTCAGTTCATCAAAAAGATATAACAATCATATATATACACACACAAACACATACCCCACATTACAGCACCAATATATTAACCAAATACTAAGAGATCAGAAGGGAGAAATGCAAAATAATAAAACAATAGCAGGGTAGTTCAGTACTTCACTTTCAGCAAAGGATAGATCATCCAGACAGAAAAGCAACACGGAAATGGATTTGATCCATGTATTAGACCAAGTAGACTTAGCAAACATTTATAGAACAATCTATCCAATGGCAGCAGACTATATATTCTTCTCAAGTGCAAATGGAACATTCTATGGGACAGACTATATCAACAGGAAGAGAACAAATCTTAGCAAATCTGAGAAGGCTGAAATCAGACCAAGTATCTTTTTTGACCATAATGGTATGAAGCTAGAAATCGACAAAAAGAAGTGGAAAATCTATAAATATGTTTAAATAAAAGAATATGCTCCTGAACAACCAACGGATCAAAGAAGAAATCAAAAAGGAAATAAAACCGCTTTGAAATAAGTGAAGATGGAAGTATAATATATCAAAATCTGTGGGATGCTGCAATAGCAGTTCGAAAAGGAAAGTTTACAGCAATAATGCGTATATTCAGAAAGTAGAAATATCTCAAATAAACAGGCCTAAGTTTATACCTCAAACGACTGGAAAAAGAACAAACTCAGCCCAAAGTTAGCAGAAGGAAGACAATAAAAAATATTAGAGAGGAAATAAATGGAGACAAAAAAATAGGAAAAAAATTAAGATTTTTAAAAAAAATATAAACAAAACTGACAAATCATTAGCTAGACTATGGTGAAAAGAAAGAAGACTAACATTCATTAAATGAGAAATCAAAGAGGAGACACTAAAACATACTACAGAAATACAGAGGATTATAACAAACTTAAACAATCATATTCCAACAAATTGGATAACATAGAAGTGTAAATTTCTAGAAAAAAACAACCGACCAACACTGAATCAGGAAGAAACAGAAAATCTGAGCAGAACAATTACTAGTATGGAGATTGAATCAGTAATCAGGATCTTCCAACACAGAAAAGCCCAGGGCCAGGTGGCCTCAATGGCAAATTATACCAAATATTTGATGAAGAATCAAACTGCTCCAAAAAAAAAAAAAAAAAAACTGAAGAAAAGTAAAAACTTTTAAACTCATTTTGGGGGGCCAGCATGACCCTGATACCAAAGATAGACAAGGACATTACAGGTAAAGAAAACTAGACCAGTATCTTTGATGAATACAGAAGCAAAAAAAATCTCTACCAAGTCTTAGCAAACCCAACTTAACCATGACCAAGTGGGCTTTATCCCTGAGATACAAGGATGGTTCAATATGTATAGATCAACAAATGTGATACACAGCATTAACAGAATGAAAAATAATACATAATCATCTCAATAACTGCAGAAAAAGCATTTGATTAAATCAAATATTTCATTATAAAAGCCCTCAACAAATTTAGTATAGAAGGAACATACTTCACTTTTATAAAGGCCATGTGTGACAAAAACCACAGCTAACATTATGAGTATAATTGAATCAAAAACTGAAAGCTTTTTCACTAAGATCAGTAACAGGACAAGGGTGCCCAGTCCCACCACTTGCTCATTAGGCAACACAAAGAATAATAGGGCACCCAAATCAGAAAAGAAGAAATAAAATTGTTTCTATTCGCAGATGACGTGGTCTTATATATAGAAAATATTGCAGACTTCGCCAAAAACTAAATTAATCAATGAATTCAGTAAGGCTGCATGACTTATAATCAATGTACAGAAATTAGTTTGTTTTTATATACTAACAACAAAACATCTGAAAAAGAAGACTACTTATTTTACAATAGCATTAAAAACAAAAATCTATTTAGAAATAAATTTCACCAAGGAAGTGAAAGATGTGTACAATGAAAATTACAAGACTTGATGAAAGAAACTGAAGACACAAGAAATGGAAAGATATCCCACGTTCATAGATATAAAAACTAATATTGTTAAAATGTCCATATTACCCAAAGCCATCCATAGATCCTGCATAATAGCTATCAAAATTCCAATGGCATTATTCACAGAACAGAAAAAAAAATCTTAAAATTTGTATGGAACCATAAAAGACACCCAACAGTCAAAGCAATCATGAGAAAGATGAACAAAGCCGTAGGCATCACAGTTTCTGACTTCCTAGTGCAAAACTATAGTAATTAAAATGGTAACGTACTGGCCTGAAATACAGACACTTAGACCAGTGGAACAAAACAGAGTCCAGGAATAAACCCTTGCTTTTACGGTCAACACATATTTGACGAGGGAGCCAAGAACACTCAATGGGGAAAGGCTAGTTTCCTCATCAAACGGTGTGGGGAAAAGAGGATAACTACATGCAGAAAAATGCAAATGGACCCCATCTTACACCATGCATAAAAATTAACTCAAAATGGATTAAATATTAAACATAAGACCTGGTATTATAAAACTGCTAAAATAAAACTTAGGAAAGAAGATACTTGACATTGGTCCTGTACTTTTGATACCACATCTAATGAATTTTTAGATGTGGTATCAAAAGTACAAGCAACAGAAGCAAAAATCAAATGGGAATACATCAAACTAAAAAGCTTCTGCACAGCAAAAGAAACAATCAAAAAAGTGAAAAGACTACCTACATAATGGGAGAAAATATTAGCAAACTATGTATCAGATAAGATGTTGAAGTCCAACATATGTAAAGTTCTCATCCAACTCAGTAACAAACCCAATAATCCTATTAAAAATGGGCAGAAGAACTAAACAGATGTTTTTCTAAAGACATTCAAATGGCAAACAGATACATAAAAAAGATGCTCAGTATAACTAATCATCAGGGAAATGCAAGTCAAAACCACAGTGCCATATTGTCTCAAACTTGTTAAAATGGCTATTATGAAGAAAACAAGCAACAATGAAGTGGTAAGGAGGATGTAGAGAAAAGACAAGCAGTATACACTGTTGGTGGGAACATAAGCTGATGTAGTCACCATGGAGAACAGTATGAGGGTTCATCAAATATTTAAAAATAGAACTACATGATCCAGTCTCACTTCTAAGTATATATCCAAAGGAAAGAAAAAAGAGGTTATCAAAGAGATATCTGCACCCCCATACTCATTGCAGTGGTATTCGCGATGGCTAAGATATGGAAACAACTTAAATGTCTGTCAATGGAGGAATGGAGAAAGAAGATATGGAATAAAATATATATATATATACACACACATACACGTATATATACACAATGTATATATGCTATATACAAACACACATGTACATACATACACACAGTGGAATATATTTCAGCCACAAGAAAGTAGAAAATCCTCCATCTGGGAAAACATGGATGGACCTTAAGGGCATTATGCAAAGTAAGATGGGTCAGAAAAAAGAGACAAAAGCTATATGATACCACTTATCTGAGGAATCTAAAAAAAGCCAAATTCATAAAAATGGAGAGTAGAATGGTGGTTACCAGAGGCGGGGATCAGGGGGAATTGGGGAGATACTATTAAGGGTACATGTTTGTAACCAGTAGGTAAGCAGGTCCTGGAGATCAAATATGCAGCACAGTGATTAAAATCAACAATACTGTATTACAAGTTTCAGAGTTGCTGGGAGACTAGATCTTAATTGTTCTCACCACAAAAAGAAGTGATAATCACGTGATGTGATGGAGGTGTCACTAATGTCTCAGTGGTCATCATATTGCAATATATAAATGTATCAAATGGATACACACACACCTTAAACTTACACAATGCTGTATGTCAATTATATTTCAACAAAAATGAATGAAAAAAGAAAGAAGTAGCAACAACAAGTCAGAGAGCACTTTCATCAAAGGCAGAAGTAGAAACTGTGTTGAAATATAACTTAGGAAAAGGGCATTTTTCTGTCACTAATAGTTCTTTGGGATGGAATAAGATGGATTTGTTCTCATTTTTTGTATTTTCCCCCTAAATACTAATATATTACATAATCTTTGTAAAAGTTAAATAATTTAGAAATCTGTAATACAGATTAGATGTCTCATAATGCAACTTCAAAATTTGGCTGTCTTTGTTCTACTGTTTTTATTTTCCATTTTTTTTTCCTGTTGAGAGTTCTGAGGCCATTTTGATTTCTGATCTTTAGTGAATATTGAGGATGGTGAAGATATTTAAAAGCAACTGATACATATTCTGAAGGTAATTTACAAGTAAGAATTTCAAGCATATATTGAGCATGATTGAGCTAGGTGTATTTCAAAGTGACTCCTTTGAAAGAAACAATACTCATTGGATGGATGAACCATGATTCAGCGTACTCCCTCCTGGGCCTACAAAACCCTTAGGCCCAGTGGTGACTTACTGATCTCCAATGACAGGAAAATGTGGAGAGGAAAGTTTGAAATCATACCATGTCATTTATCACAGCTGGAAAAGAAGTGAATTAGTGAAGTAAAACTCACAAGTATAATTCTGATTGTCACAAATACGTTTTATTATGTCTTGCACATATCATTACATCTTTCAAGCACAAGTCAAATGCTACCTGTGTGCTTATTTTTCAGGGAATACCTACAAAGTGCCAGATCATCTTCTTGGTGCATAAGATCCAACAGAAAGTAGGATATAAGTGATCCTCATCTTCCTTTATCCGTATTTCTTTAATGACACTCACTACATTTTTATCATCTGTGAACATTTCATTCTCTTACTAGACAGTGATTGGTTTGATGACAGCCTCATTTTACAATTTATCAGTGTTTCTCTGTGGCACTTATCTCAGTGCTCATCAACTACAAATGGTCAATAATGTGTTGAAGCAATGAATAAAAGATGTTTCCCAGCATACTTCATCAGAATAACCCAACAAGCTTCTCTCTGGCTAAGCTGGTAGATTTGAACTTAATTCTATGTCTTGGAATCATATTAAGAAGTTGCTACCAAGTAAAGCATTAAAATTGAATGACGCTACAAATATCAGCCTTAAATTCTTTTCCTTGGAATTGTAGAATACTTTAATGAGTTCATATTAGTGAGTCATGTTTGTGCAAAAAGATTACAAATGCAGGATAATGTGTTTATCCAAAAGATTTAATATCTATTTAGAATACATTACCATGTACTAGGAAAGAATATTATTTTATAATATTGCATTTTATAAGAATACGTCAAATATATCTGTGATTGATAATGCCTACATGAGACAAAATTTTGAAATTATCTCATATTGATTTGTCTTATAGGGGTTTTTCATCTTTTGTGGAATCAAACTCCAAAGATAAGTATTTTGAAGGATTAAAAATTATCTCCTCAAACTTAAGCCACTAAAGAAAAGTATAGAGGAGTTCCCTTCATGGCTCAGTGGTTAACGAATCTGATTAGAAACCATGAGGTTGCGGGTTCGATCCCTGGTCTTGCTCAGTGGGTTAAGGATCCGGCATTGTTGTGAGCTGTGGTGTGGGTCGCAGACACGGCTTGTATCTGGCGTTGCTGTGGCTCTGGTATAGGCCGGTGGCTACAGCTCTGATTAGACCCCTAGCCTGGGAACCTCCATATGCCGCAAATGCGGCCCTAGAAAAGGCAAAAAGACAAAAACAAACAACAACAACAACAACAACAAAAGAACAGTATAGAAAATGTGCTGATACTGTCATCTAACATTCTGTATGGTACATTCTTTTTTTTACAGTTATGAATTTAGAAAGCTTCACGTCTTTCTCTTTGGCTTTTCCCCCCATGTGCTGTACCTGATAATTGTATTTCCATCTTTTCTTCCATCCCAAACTATATTATCTTGTGTAAGTTATTTTAATTTATGTATACGTGTGAGATCTTGAAAATAAGCTTTAAGTTACTCACCACAACCACTTGACTGGTTTCCTATTTAGGATATTTCACTGATCTCTTAATTTTGCCTAACATTATTCAGTTTCTAAGAGATAGGCCAGAAGAAGAGGCATTAATACAGTCTTAAAATTTTCTAGAATTTGAGGGTAGTCTCAGCCTGTTACCTATAAAACAGACATATACAGCTCTTCACATTCTTTCTTTCTAGAACTGAAGTGTTTATATTAGAATGAGACAATTATCAGGTCATAGACACAACTTAGCTGTCAATGTGTTAGACCGTTACCTGCAGAGAAAGCTGAGGATGATGGAGCTATGTTAGGCTTTATCTTGAATGTAGTGACTTTAAAATTATTTTCCTATCGCAAAATACACCAAATCCAGATAAAACTAAAATTCCTGCTTATTATCTGATGCACTTGGCAGCCAGATACCTCAGTAATGGTGAGCCCTGTGATTTCCATGACTCATTTTGACTTTGCCCACTCTTCTAAAGGCCTCCTACAAACTTCCAGAAAAGCAGACCCTTGCTTTCTTTTCCTCAGAGCCCTCATCGAATAGAGTTTGCTTTTCTGTTCTTTTCCCGGCTAGCTTTGAGAGCCCTACTCAGTTTTATAACACAAAACAACCTAAAAGTTGTTCCTTATTTCGGATTCTAAATTCTGCATAGGCCACTGTGGGCTCTCAAGAGAAGATTAAAGCAGAAGAAATGAGTTCCTGGTTAAGAACTACCAAAGGTCTGAGATTTCACCCTACTTGCAAGTTAACATGTTATCCTGATGCAGTTTCATGGATATTGGCAGAAGACTCAAGACTCCTGGGTCAGAGACAAAGGATAGTTTATTATTCACAGCAGTAGCAGTATACATCAGCTATCAGTGGTTTTTTGTTTGTTTTGAACTGATTTCCAGAGATTTAATTCTATCAAGGGATGCAAAGAAGAGCAGATGGCAGCTGCACATATAGTAGGTTGAATTACAGAAGAACCCTGAGGTTAGGGACCTGAATCTCACTAATGGGACAGTAAACATGTCTGTCCCTTTTTGCTCTAGGGGGAGACACTTTCTTTTTATAGGCATACCTCCCAGATATTGTGGGTTTGATTCCAGATCACTGCAATGAAGTGAATATCAAAATAAAGTGAGTCACAGATTTTTTGGCTTCCTGTGCATGTAAGAGTTATGTGTACACCATATTATATAGTCTATTGAGTACGCAATAGCATTATGTCTAAGAAAACTGTCGTACCTAAATTAAAAAAATGTTTTTATTGCTAAAAAATACTGAGCCTTCAGTGATTGTGGCAGTAACATCAAGAATCACCGATCACAAGTCATCATTACAAATATAATAATGAAAAAGTTTGAAACATTTTGAGAATTACCAAAATATGAAACAGAGACATGAAGTGCACAAATGCTGTTGGAAAAATGGTGCTTATAGTCTTCCTTGCCACCAACTGTTGATTGTAAAAACCACAATATCTGAGAAACACAATAAATTGAAGTGCAATAAAACAAATTGTAACCATATTCCAAGCTTTTTGCTATAGAAACAATCTTTAATAGATTGTCTAGAACAAAGAGCAGTAAGTACCTTGCTAGAAAGATGTGCAGAAATCTGAGACAACTACAGAAAACTGTCAACATTCCCTTAGCTGCTTCAGGCTGATGTGAATATTTCTTCTCTCCCCTGCCTACACCCCTTACCCCTTCCCATCCAATTGCATCAGGTTCTCATTTCATGGAGCCAAAATCTTCTCTTATACTTTTGATGATAAGTGGTTTTCTTCTCCCTATAGTTTATTTTCTCCATATTTGTTTATTTTCATTTTATTATTGTGTTATTTGTGGTCTCTGTTTTCCATGTTGGGAACTCCCCTAGGCTGTATACTCATAGTTAATCTTATTGGGCATTCTGAACACATGACTTGTTGGCTATGGGCTTAACTTTTGGGTGATCTCATTGAGCCATCTGGAGTGAACACAATGTTAAAACGTTTAGTTTTTCCTCTAGGCTAATCAGTTTCCCTAGATAAATCTTTCTAATCTTCTGCTCAGATGGCAAAACACTGGTTTTCAGGGTTCTGGGAAAAGAGTGGGGAGCACCATGAATTCTTAGATTTTGTACACATTAACAGGCTCTCTAAGTAAAGTACTTCCCCAATCATACTTCCCTCATTCCTAATAGATTGAAAATGGGGGTAGGTTATTTATTGGCAATGTTTTCTCATATGTGAGCCACCTGTATCATATCTTTTGCCCATTTTACTATTGAGATACTTTACTATTAAGCAGTTATTTGTGTGTTCGAGATCCTAATCCTGTGTCACAATCCTGTGATGAATATCTCCCATAAGATTGTAGTTTTTCTTGCCCTTGCTTTCCTTTGATTTATATATAAACTTTCCAGATTCCTAGCTGTTCATGGTGTGGTCTTTGGTCCAACACTCTACTGATGTGGGTTCAAGGACTAGTCCTCAGCACCACCTCATCTCCTCTGCTCCTTCTAGGCTCTGAGTCTAGAGGTCAACACATTATCCATCTTGGTTCCTGCCTTCAGGTATTTTTTTTTTTCTACTGTCTTCCAAATTATTCCACTGATTTAAAAGATTTTATCCATTTTTTTCCTGCATCTTTGGAAGTTTGGTAGTTAGAGGGTACAGCGACCTCTAGTCTACCTTGTTGCAAAAAAAAAAAAAAAATTCAGAAGCCTATATTTATTTATTTATTTTTTAACATTCTACCCATTCTGGTTGGATTCTTATAGCAATAAATGTCTTTTAGCCAAGAGTTTGAAATGTAAAATTGAGTTTCTGCACTAGGTATTAATGATTTTTTAATTTTCATAAAGAGGAATGCTTGAGCTATTGTTCCTACATGTTCCTATATTTTAAGGGAAACTATACCTTTTAAAAGTATAGTTGAGAAGTTAATTAGAGCTCTAACTCTAATGTATTGATTAATCAGTAATCTGGATAAAGCTGGTAGGTAAAGTTTATTTTAAGTGTACTTTCACTGTAGTTTTTTAACCAGTGTTTCCTGTGATAAACATCCTTAGCCTCAAAATTACAATATCTTTGGAAATATTAAAACAAAACTTTCCAGGTTGCTGAGAAGCACTTTTTCTTAATGAGAAAATAATCAGACAAATTTTATTTAATGTTTATAAAAATTGGTATGTACAAATTTCTAACCTTTTCCTTAAAACTACCTGGTGTGTTTTCACAAAGTCCAGTGTCAAGTTTCTCATTCTTTCAAGAGACTCCCCATTAAAATTCCTTGTGTAGAAGTTATATTTCTAGCCAACTTGATTTAAAGAACATTAGGCTTATTATTACCTATTTCCACAGGAGAAACAGATACATTAAAAGATTATTTAAAGAAGCTCATTCCTGAGTAAAAACACTCCACACAGGTTAAGGCACCTAGAAGTCTGAATAAGGTAGCAATAAGCCTGGATGGTAAAAGCTCTGAGAAATTACAAATCAAGACACTTGCTTAAACACATCTTTTCTCCATCTCTTTTCCACAACTTACTAAAAGCCAAGGAGAATGTCATCATAATTCTAAAATTTTATTTACATAAGTTATATTTGACAAATGGGTTATTTTCATCCCATAAATCACTTCTCATACTGGAGCAATTTTGTTCTCAATAGTGTCTGTCAAGTAAGTACCCAGGTGGGTTCCTTCAATTGCATACAGACAACCTAACGCATAAGGGCACATACATAAGATTAGTGTGCATGTGTGTCCTCTTATTTCTATACACTTAGCACAATGATAGCTGCTGATGGTGCTGGTAGTGGAAATAAATTGTGTGGGGCTGAAAGCCACAAAAAGCCCTGGCTCTTTTGTGATTGAAAACTTGCATCTTTGTTGAGGCAACAGTGTGAAAAATGAAATGCAATGTAACAGTAGGTGATTCTTTAACATTAATGTGCATATAAATCAAACTAGTGTGTACATAAAAGTGCAGATGTCAGGCTCCTGCCACCAGAGATTCAGATTCAATATATTTGATTTAAAATCTGGAAATATGCATTTTTGAGAATGCTACAAGTTAGTCTTTTTGGAGCAACAGTGCAATTGGAGATTATCAAGTACTCAATAAAGGCTATTTTAGGCCAAATATCTTTCAGGGAAGACTTCAAGAAGGAGGTGAAGTGGGTTTTTGAAGCATGACATGCAAGAAAATTAAAATACCTATGAATAAGCTGAGCAAGAAAGCAAAAGACTGATACATTGAGAACTACTAAATATTGCCAAAAGAAACTGAAAGTGATTCAAGGAAATGGAAAATTTGCCATACTCTCGGATTGGAAGAATTGATATAGATAAAATGGTTATGCTACCCAAAGAAATTTACAGATTTATTGTAATCCCTTTCAAATTAACCATGACATTTTTCACAGAACTTGAACAAAAATCCTAAAATTTATGTAGAACTACAAAATACCCAGAATTGCCAAAGTAATCCTGAGTAAAAAGAACAATGCTAGAGCCATAACCCTCCCAGACTTCAAACAATGCTACAAAGCTACAGTAATCAAAATAGTGTGGTATTGGCACAAAAACAGACATATGGATCAATGGAACAGAGCCCAGAAATAAACCTACACACATCTCTAGTTAATTAATGTTTGGCAAAGGAAGAATGAGTATACAATGGAGAAAAGACAGTTTCTTCAATAAGTGGTGCTGGGAAAACTGGACAGCTACATGGACAAGAATGAAATTAGAACATTCTCTAACATTATGTTACAAAAATAAACTCAAAACGAATTGAATACTTAAATGTAACATGAAATTCTATAAAAATCCTAGAGGGAAATATAGGTGGAACATTCTGACATAAATCTCAGCAATATTTTTTTTTTGAGATCCATCTTCTAGAGTAATGAAAATGTAAGCAAAAATAAACAAATGGGACCTAATTAGACTTAAAAGATTTTACACAAAGGAAACCATGAACAAAACAAAAAGCCTAAGGAATAGGATAAAATGTTTGCAAATGATTTGACCAATAAGGGATTAATATGCAATATATCTAAATAGCACATACAACTCAACATCAAACAAATAGCCTTACTTAAAAGTGGACAGAAGAACTGAATAGACATTTTTCCAAAGAGGAAATGCAGTTGGCCAATGGACACATGAAAAGATATTCAACATCACTAATCATCAGGGAAATGTAGATCAAATCCACAGTGAGATATCACCTCACACCTGTCAGAATGAATGTTACCAAAAAGACAACAAATAACAAATATTGGCAAGTATGTGGAAAACAGAGAACTCTCATGCACTTCTGGTAGAAAATGTAAATTTGTGCGGCTGCCATGGAAAACAGCATAGAGAATCCTCAAAAAAATTAAAAGTAGAACTACCACGTGATCCACCTGTTTCACTCCAGGGTATTTATGTGAAGAAAACAAAAATAAGAATTCAGAAAGATATTTGCGTTATGTTCACTGCAGCATTATTTACAATGCTGCCATGATAGGAAAGTAACCTAAGTGCCCATCAATAGATGAATACAGAAGATGCTCTATATATACAAGGGATCGTTAGCCATAAAAAAGAATGAAATCTTGCCATTTGTGACAACATGGATGGACCTATGGATGGATGGAAGGTATTATACTAAGTGAAACCAGTTAGACGAAGACAAATACCGTATGATTTCACTTAAATGTGCAATCTAAAAAGCAAAACAAATGAACAGAACAAAATAGAAACAGACTTACATACACAGAGAATAAATTGGTGGCTGCCAGAGAGGAGAAGGGTGGGAGAAGGAAAAGAAACAGTGAGGGAGATTTAAAGGTAAAAACTGCCAGTTGCAAAATAAATGAGTCACGGCTATGAATGTACAGTGTGGGGAATATAGTTAATAACTAACATCTTTGTATGTTGACATCTTAATTAGATTTCTTAATTAGATTTCTATCATTTTAAAATGGATAGAAATATGGCACCATTTTGTTGTAAAACAGAAACTAACATAGTGTTGTAGGTCAATTATACTTTAAAAACAAAGTAACAAACAAACCCAGAAAAAGATCAGATTTGTGATTACCAGAGGTGGGGTTTGGGGAAGAGGGAATTGGATAAATGCAGTCAAAAGGAACCAACTTCCAGTTATAAGATAAATAAGTACTGGGGTTGTAATATACAGCATGATAAATGTTAGTACTAATGTATGTTTTATAAGAAAGTTGTTTAGAGAGTAAATCCTAAGAGCTCATCACAAAGAAAATTTTTTTCTACTTTTTAACTTTTGTATCTGTATAAGTGATGGATGTTCACTAAACTTATTGTAACCATTTCATGATGTGTGTAAGTCAAATAAATCATTACATTGTATGCCTGAAACTTATACAGTGCTCTGTGTCAATTGTATCTCAATAAAGCTGGAAAGAAAATACATACATAATACATATAGGTACATGCTTGTTAGATAGAACTTTTGGCTTCTAGGTAAAATTTCTAGCCAGCACTGATATACAATTTGAAGTGAGAAGGCGATTTTACCTGAGTTATCTTAGTCCTGTGAGCTCATTAGCTGCGTGTTTGAAGCATTAAGTAAAATTATTTTCTTCTCCATTTCATTTTCTATTAAAAACCATCATCTCTCTCCTTCTATCTAAGCTTTCTTTAGGGAAGTAAGCACTTCCTATCTTATTGTAATTCATGGCTTCACCTTTTCTCTTTCATTAGGTTCCAGCCTTTTTGAGAGCTGATCCTAATTCATTTGACATTTTTTTAATAGTTCATCATATTCTGCTATGCACATAGGTGGTACTCAAAACCCTTGTTGAATCAATTGATGACATTCTCACTTTATCAATGAATATATGTGACATGCGAGACTCTGCTAGGTACTTTGTAAATGTCATCTCACTTGGCTTTTATAAATCTAGTACAAGTTCAGCATTGTCATTCACACATTTCAAGAAAGGATATTGAAGTTTGCCTATCATCACCCGGCTACTAAAAACAGAGGCAAAACTAAATGTAGAACTGGAGACTATCTGACTCAAAAGGTGTATCCTTTCACTGCCGGATGGAAGGAGGAAGTAAATGAATGAGTGAGTGAATGGGGAGTGTAAAGGTAACTCATCTAAAGTGAAGAATAAGTGTGATTTTCATCACTTATGAATTACAATCCACTTATTCTAGGGGTAGAAGGAAGGTAGGCAAGGTATTTTCTGTTCATTTCTGAGCTCTTTGGTATAACGTGTGGTCTGCTGACGGGGGTGCCAGAGCACAGACTGGCTGTGCAATTAGAAGTTGCCCAGAATGCAAGGTGGGCCCACTGAACATTCCATATGTAAGTTGATGGAGGGGGAGACCTAAATGTTGACCCAACAATATTGTGTGACAATATGAAAGAGGAAGAAAACAAGTCTTTTGATAGAATTTGGGTACGAGTGAATGGTCACTCAAGTGACTGGTAGAAACTATCAATACACAGGTCTCATCTTCAGATGTTCTGATTACCTTGGTCTGGGGTCAGTCCCAGACATTCTAAAATGTAATGTATAGCCAGGGTTGAGAAACCACTGCCCTAGGATTCACTTCATTTCCTGGACACTAGGTTTTGGTATCACTGATTTCACAGCTCTGCCTTCCACAGGTGTCCTTCATGGTTAAAAAATCACTACTGAGGTCACTTGTCTTCTGTTGAATAAAACAATATGATTATCACCAGGGAACTGCTTTTTTCTCATTAAATCGGAGCCTTTTTTTTTTTTTCTGAGCAAGTCCTGTATTGTAAGTGATTTTGCTTCTGGGACCAAATTATGCAGTCATTGGCATCAGTCTGGCTTAGCAAAATTAATGAAAACATAATTAAGCAAGTTTCCCTCAGCTGGCTGTTTGAAGGGTCCTTAATTTTTTTTTAAATAGTAAAGTAGTAAGATAAATTAAGAAAATGACTGTTTAAATTACAAGTTAGGCTTTTCAATTAAACTCAAATTATATCTCTAATGAAGTGGACCATTTGTGATAATTTCAAATTATAAAGCAAGATTTCAGTGATAAAGCATGAGTTATTTTTGAATTTTATATACAAGGAATCATATATATATATTTACTCTTTTTTTGCCTGGCTTGTTTCCCAGTCTTTTGTTTCTGAGATTCATCCATGGTACTTAATATGTCAGAAATTCATTTGTTACTATTGCTGTGTGTTCCATGCTTAAACATGTGGTTTACTTATCTGCTCTACCACTGATGGGCTGTTTCTGGTTTTTGGTTACTATGAGTTGCACTTCTATGACTATTCCGGTAGGTACATAGTCTCTTGGTACCTATGACTACGCATTCTGTTGGGTATAATCAGAGGAGCGGAATTGCTGGGTTATAGGATATGCATCTGCTCTGCTTCAGCAGATAATGAAAACAGTTTTCACCAGTGTCATACCAAGTTACACTCGCACCAGCACTATGTAGGATTGGGGCACTGTAGTGGGCTCATTCATTTTCATATCAGTGGCTATGTTTGGGTCTTTTGTGGTGGTTTTAATTTTTAGTCCCCTTGGAAGTAACAATGTTGAATTCCACTTGCATACCCTGTTTTGGGAATCAGCTGTTTAAGCTTTTTGTTCATCTTTAATTGGACTTTTCCCCATTGATTTGTGGAAGTTATGCAAATATATCTCATCAGTCTATTTTGCAAAGCTTTAAAAATCTAGATATAATTAACCAAACACTACTTCTCATATCCAAAGCTAGGAATAGTATTTGATACTTTGTTAGATAAGTATCTATTTATTACTTAGCAGTTGGGTCTCAGACTTGCCTCTTTTATACATAGGGCTTTTCTGTACTCAATGATGACAAGAGTTCTCTAGAAGCGAGCTTGCTTTCCCTTTTCCCCCTTTCTTTTCCCTCTCCCTCCTTCTCTTCCTTCTTTAATTCCTGCCTTTCTTTCTTCTTTCCCACACATTTAACATTTATGTAAAATTTGATGCCGAGTTTCTTTTAGAGAGTTTGTTCTCAGTCCATAGTCTCCAATCTGTTCTCTGAATGCACTGTATAAAGAGCTGGGACTTCGTTTATGTAAATAGCCTTATCAGAATGGCCTTATGATATTGCTTTCTGAGTACTATATTTTATGAGAATCATCTAAAATCCATTTGTGAAAGGAGGGGGGAGAGAAAGGGAGGGAGAAAAAGGACTCCTAAATGTACGCTTTTGTAGAATTTCAAATGAATCATGTAATACAAAAAGAATATAAACTACAGAGAAATAATGCTGCCCTTCCTGCACAGGTGAGCTTGGTAAAGCACATGGGATACACGAACATTTAGAGCTTCAAGAAAGATAAATGCTCTCATTACAAAAGCATTCTCTGGATTACAAAGAGATCCACAGTAACGCATATAATGCTCTTTTGCATCTCTGTTCTTTTTGCTTATTTTTACATAGCAAGCTCTCCAACTCTGCTTAAAACATAATTTTATTGACAGAAAATGATTTACACATAAGATTTACGGCAAAATAAATTTCATCAAGTAAGCTTTAGCTGTAGAAACAGAACACTTGTCCAGTATCACTGGGAGGGAGCTTTCTCCCCTGCTTTTTCTCAGCTGTACTGATGGATTTCCATGGATCTCACTCAGTTCTGCAGTCTCACAATGTTGGCAAAATTGTGGAAGTTGGCCAAGGAGTCCACAGAATTCTATTGTCCCTTCTAAGGCTGATTTCCATGTCTTTTTAAATTTCAACTTAATGCCAAAAAAGAGAACCAGCCACATTTGAAAAGAAAACTACAATCTAATGCTCAATCTGCTCAAAGAAATGGCTTGAAGTAAAAGGTGCTGAAGGTGTCTTCATAGCTGTAAGCCTCAGATTCTGGCAGAGACTACTGAAGGATTTTGTAAAGCCACTTGGATTCCTGAATGCCAGTGAGAACACATGAATCATTTGGTGAGTTTTGCTCTAAAGAGCAAGGGAGAAATGGCCTTGTAGGTGGAGGAGATGTGGAGCCAAGGAATGATTGTTTTAAGACAGAGGAAATGACACACTTATGCATGTTGATTAGAATGGTCTGGTAGAGAGAGAAAGTTGATGGTGCAGAAGAGAGGGGTGAAAGCAGATGCAGCCTGTGTGCAGGGGAGCGGCTGAATTTACGAAGGGGATTAGAGCACATCCTTAAAATGGAAGGATGGAAGGAATGCATGACTTAGCAGGTAGGGATTTCTTTTCTTTTCTTTCTATTTATTTATTTATTTAGTCTTTTTAGGGCAGCACTCATGGCATATGGAAATTCCTAGGCTAGGGGTTAAATCAGAGCTGTAGCTGCCAGCCTACGCCAATGCCACAGCAATGACACATCTGAGACCCATGTGCAACCCACACCACAGTTCACAGCAACACTGGATCCTTAACCCACTGAGTGAGGCCAGGGATCTAACCTGCCTCATTCTGGATACTAGTCAGTTTCTTTAGCTGCTGTGCCACGACTCGACCTCCCTTATTTTCATTTTTATATTTAGTATTAAATGGGACTTCAATAGGATATAGCAATTAAAAGCAGAAAACTTGAGACTAGAAGACGCTGTGATGTCCTGTGCATATTACTTAGACTCTGACACAGTTTAGGTATCTGTAAAGTGGCCATAATAATAGTACCTCCCTCATCGGGTTGTCAGTGCTATTAAATGTGACAGAGTATGCACATTGCCTAGCAAAGTGCCTGGCACATAGATAGAGCTCTCAAATGGTAACTTCTATTGTTGGCATTGCCTCTGCCTTGGAGCGGCAGCCCCTGGGGCCCCAGAGCTAGGAGTCCCAAGTGAATGCCAAGTGAAGTCCACATACTCTCCAAGAGGAGCACAGAGTTGCTTCTTCCTTTTTCAGCCTCTCGTGCTGCAAAAGTGCAGAACACATACTCTTTGTTCTAGCCTCACAGCCCTGCACTACCCTGAACACTTCAAAGAAGGGACTTAGGAGAGCCATTTCCTCCTTTTGAAGCCTTCCCTAGAGTAGGGCAGAATGCAGGGCACAGGGGAACCACCTGAGAGAAGGAATGGTAGCATGGGGAGATGGGAAGGCCATTTCTGGCTCTCCAGAAGTAATTCACAGCAGGTGCTGGATAAACAGTTAAGACCACCTCCCCAGGGATCTGAAAGCCTATGAAAGGGAGGATGTCAATGTGAAATTCATGATGCTGACCTAGATGGGCCAGATTTTAGTCTCTTTGTAAATTGAATAAATATTTACAATTTGCCAAAGTGGATCTCCTAGCCTGTCAGTCTAGATTCCTCATCCGTGGTTGCTAGAGACATTATTTTGACAGATTGTGTAGTAACATAGAAAACACAAATTTAGCTGAGACTAACACTTCGTGGTTGGTAATTTTGCTTGTTTTGGAGTGATGTTAGAGAAAAACAAGTTATGATAGTTCTGAATTCATGTTGAACAATTTTATTAAGTATAAGGTTCACATGCTGGGGAAATATTGATGTGAAAAAGGAACCTGGGTAGAATAACTAGAGAAAAGAGAAAATTACAGCCTATCTTGACTGATTGAAAAAAGAAGTGTATGCAGGAATCATTCAGAACAAAATAATTACATTTCCATGACAACATCCAAAGGGCTCAAGTCCAGTGATATAATTAATTAAGGGTATGTCACACTTATGTTGTCAGCTACAATCATATCAAATTCATCATTTCTGGTTTTTGTGCTACCAGTAAATCATACCGTCCCTCAACTCACTAATGTGAATAGTGCCTTGCAAATTACAGACAGAAAACAATATTTATTAAGTTTTGTCTTAAATTTTCCAGAGAGCTCATTTTCATTCAATGTCACCACATAGCTAATGTCATAATCAAGTCATAGAATCTTTTTAAACTAATTAAAACTTTTTGTATTTGATTTACCATCAATTTTTTATTTGGATTAAGTCTTTAGCTACGATATAATTGTCTTCATTCTTTTCTACTCTTCTATATTATAATCATAATGTCATGGAAAGAAAATATCTAAAGCAAGTCTTTGAGGCTGATTTTTCACTTATTCCTAAAATTCATTTTATTTTTTTCTTTTTAGGGCCACACTCATGGCACGTGGAGGTTCCCAGGCTAGGGGTGGAATCAGAGCTGCAGCCACTGGCCTACACCACAGCCACAGCAATGCCAGATATGAGCTGCGTCTGTACCTACACCAGAGCTCATGGCAATGCCAGAACCGTAACCCACTGAACAAGGCCAGGGATCAAACCTAGGTCCTCATGGATACTAGCCAGATTTGTTTCTGCTGAGCCATGACAGGAACTCCCTCATTCCAAAATCTTTTTTTTTTTTTTTTTTTTTTTTTTGCTTTTTAGGGCCACACCCGAGGCATATGGAGGTTCCCAGGCTAGGGGCTGAATTGGAGCTCTAGCTGCCGGCCTATGCCACAGCCACAGTGAACGCTGGATCTGACCCACGTCTGTGACCTACACAATAGCTTGTGGCAATGTCAGATCCCTAATCCACTGAATGAGGCCAGGGAGTGAACCTGCAACCTCATGGTTACTAGTCAGATTTGTTTCCACTGTGCCACAAATGGCAACTCCTTGTTCCTAAATCTTAACATGTTTAATACTTACCAAAGTATCAAAGGTTGGCCAGTTTTTGAAGGATCAAGGAAATAGGCACAAATAAAGACTATGGACTTCTTATGTCCTCTGAAATCTAGTTACTTATCTGCCTTCAATACCATACCAAGAGATGGCTTGACATGTGTCATATTACTTGCTAGAGTCAATTGACATGGCAGCATTAACAATGTGACTGACAAGGGCTTAGTTTCCAAAATATACAGTTAGCACATGCTATTCAAAACCAAAAAAAAGAAAAACTCAATCAAAAAATGGGCAGAAGATCTAATCATATATTCCTCCAAAGAAGAAGACCTAAAGATACCTGATAAGCATATGAAAAGATGCTCAATATCACTAATTATTAGAGAAATGAAAATCAAAATTACAATAAGGTATTACCTCACATTGGTCAGAATGGCTATCATCAAAAATCTACAAACAAATCCTGTGAAGGTGTGGAGAAAAGGGAACCTTCCTATACTGTTAATGGGATTGTAAACTGGTACAACTACTATAGAAAACAGTGTGGAAGTTCCTCAAAAAACTAAAAATAGAGTTACCACATGATCCAGCAATCCCACTCCTGGGCATATAGCCAGAAAAGACAAAACCTAATTTCAAATGATGCATGAACCTCAATGTTCAATGCATCACTATTTACAATAGCCAAGACATGGAAGCAACCTATATGTCCATCAACAGATTAATGGACAAACAAGATGTGATCTCTCTCTCTGTCTCCATATATTATATATGGTATGCATATCCATATGCAATAGAGTATTACCCAGCCATCAAAAAGAATGAAATAATGATATTTGTAGCAATACCGATGGATCTAGAGTTTACCAAACTAAGTGAAATAAATCAGGTACAGAAAGACAAATATTACATGATATCACATGTAGAACCAAAAAACAATATAAACAACTTATTTAGAAACAGGCTCAGAGACATAGAAAACTAACTTATGGTTACCAAAGGGCAAGGGGGAGGGGAGGGATAAATTAGGAATACAGGATTAGTAGATACCCACCACACATCATTCTCAATGGTGAAAAGCTGAAAGAATTCCTGCTGAGATCAGGAACAAGACAGGGATGTCCACTCTCGCCACTGCTATTCAACATAGTTTTGGAAATCCTACACACAGCAATCATAGAAGTCAAAGAAATAAAAGGAATCCAAATTGGAAAGGAAGAAGTAAAACTATCACTGTTTGCAGATGACATGATACCATACCTAGAGAATCCGAAAGACTCTACCAGAAAACTGTTCAAGCTCATCAATGAATTTAGCAAAGTCGCAGGATACAAAATTAATACACATAAATCAACTGTTTTTCTATATACTAACAATGAAAGAGCAGAAAGAGAAATTAGGGAAGCAATCCCATTTACCATCGCATCAAAAAGAAGCAAATATTTAGGAATAAACCTACCTAAAGAGACAAAAGACCTGTACTCTGAAAATTATAAGGCGCTGATGAAAGAAATCAAGGATGACATGAACAGATGGAAAGACATATCATGCTCTTGGATTGTTAGAGTCAATATTATCAAAATGACTACACTGCCCAACCCAATCTATAGATTTAATGCAATCCCTATCAAATTACCAAGGACCTTTTTCACAGAACTAGAACAAAATAGTTTAAAGTTTGTCTGGAAGCACAAAAAACCCAGAATAGCCAAAGACATCCTGAAAAAGAAAAATCGAGCTGGAGGAATCAGGCTCCCTGACTTCAGACTATACTACAAAGCTACTGTCATCAAAACCAGCACAAAGACAAATATGCATCAGTGGAACAGGAATGAAAGCCCAGTATTAAACCCACACATCTATAGTCAACTAATCTATGACAAAGGAGGCAAGAATATACATTGAAGAAAAGACAGACTCTTCAATGAGTGGTGCTGGGAAAACTGGACAGCCATATGTAAAAAAAAAATGAAACTAGAACACTTACCGACACCATGCACAAAAATAAACTCAAAATGGATTAAAGATCTAGATATAAGACCAGATACTATAAAACTCTTAGAGCAAAACATAGGCCAAACACTCTCCAGCATAAGTGACAGCAACATTGCAGATCCACATGTTAGAGTAATGATGATAAAAAGTAAAATAAACAAACGGGACTTAATTAAACTTAAAAGTTTCTGCACAGCTAAGGAAACCCTAAACAAAATGAAGACAATCCACAGAATGGGAGAAAATATTTGCAAATGAAGCAAGTGACAAGGGATTAATCTCCAATAGTTACAAACACCTCCTACAGCTCAACACCAAAAAAACCCCATCAAAAAATGGGCGGAGGATCTAGGCAGACAATTCTCCAAAGAAGACATGCAGATGGCAAATAAACACATGAAAAAACGTTCAACATCGCTCCTTATTAGAGAAATGCAAATCAAAACCGCTATGAGGTACCACCTTACACCGGCCAGAATGGCCATCATCAAAAAGTCTCCAAACAAGAAGTGCTGGAGAGGGTGTGGAGAAAAAGGAACCCTATTACACTGTTGGTGGGAATGCAAATTGGTGCAACCACTGTGGAAAACAGTATGGAGATTCCTCAGGAAACTCAAAATAGAATTACCATTTGATCCAGCAATCCCACTCCTGGGCATCTATCCAGAGGAAACTGTACTTGAAAAGACACATGTACTCCAGTGTTCATTGCAACACTCTATGCAATAGCCAGGTCATGGAAACAACCTAAATGCCCATCGACAGAGGAGTGGATAGGGAAGATATGGTACATACACACAATGGAATATTACTCAGCCATTAAATGGAACGAAATAACAGCATTTATAGCAACATGGATGGACCTAGAAATTATCATGTGAAGTGTCACCAGTCAGACAATTAGATAGCAACATCCAATTCTACCACTTACATGTGGAAACTAAAAACAGGACACAATGAATTTCTTTGCAGAACAGATAAAGACTTACAGACTTTGGAAAACCTATGGTTTCCAAATAAGACAGTCTGGGGGGTGGAGGGATGCACTGAGGGTTTGCGACCCTCAAATGCTATCAAATTGAATTGTGATGACTTTTGTACACCTATAATTGTAATAAAAATCATTAAGTAATGGGAAAAGAAAAGAATGAGAAAAAAAAACATACTCTGTGTGAAGCATAGCACCCTTAAAGGGTAGAAACTATTAATGTTCCTGTTTTGTAGATAAAGATACTGAACCACGGGGAGGTTAAGGAACTGCCCAAGGCCACACCACCAGTAAGTAACAGAAAGTTGATTTAAATCCAAACATTCTGACTCGCAATCACTATGTTGTATTACTACTCAGAAAGCAACATTTCTTAAAAAATCCCTTTTCTGTTCTTTTCTTTTCTCCCTCTACCTCCTAGATGTAAAGTATTCCTCCAAATTATTTCCCAAAATTGGTCGTGTTTTCCTGACTCCTCTTTATCTTCTATAGTTTAGGATTTTTTTTATATTTTTTTAATTTCCTTTTTTTTTCTGCTTTTTAGGGCCACACCTGCAGCATATGCAAGTTCCCAGGCTAGGGGCTGAATGAGAATTGCAGCTTCTGGCCTGCGCCACAGATTATGGCAACACTGGATCCTTAACCCAATGAGCCAGGCCAGGGATTGAACCTGCATCCTTATGGATACTAGTCCGGTTCGTAACCTGCTGAGCCACAATGGCGACTCCTTAGAACTTTAAGCAGAGCAATTTATTTTTTTTTGGCTTTTTTTTTCCCCCATTGTCACCTGACCCACAATCCTACCCCAGCTGCCCCAAGAAAGGAAGGGCCTGGGATTGACCCAGTGAGAGCCTGCCCTTCCCCGTCACGCTGTGCAGGGGTGAGAGCGTTCTCCCTTGAAAAGAAGGGAAGGTTTTGATCTTTTCACTGGCAAATGCTTTATAATTTCATCTCCTTCATCCCTGTCAGAGAGCAGTGGGAGCTATTAGCCAGGCCAGGAGAGAAGTGAGCCATCCAAGAGAAAAGCAGGTGCCAAGGCCCCAGGGTGGAGAGAGCGGGGAACACAGGGGACCTGAAATGTGCGGCTATTTAAGGAGATGTGGAAAATATCAGGGAGAATAGGCTTTCTTGGCTTTGTGTGCTGACCGTTTGTATCGCATCAATTTAGCTAAGCTGGAATTACATTTCACTGACTCATTTTCCCTGAATACTTCCAAATTAGCAGAGTAACATGAGATTTGGAAAGCAGAGGTGAAGCCATAGCCACATTCTTTTTTGCAGGAAGATTGGTGGAGGGGGGGCACCAGCTGCTGGCTCAGCTCAGGAGTGCTGTCGCTTATCTACAGGTGCAGCTTGTGAGCCGGGTCTTCCTTTAACTGCTCTGACTCCTGGCTGAGTGAGATGTGTGCGGCTTCACAATGAAAGAGTTTCTATTTCAGGGCCTTTGCATCATGCAAGCTGCAAGGTTGGAAGCAGTGAGAGACCAGTGTGCGTCCATCCAGTCCTTGTGGGTTCCAGTTCACCCGCCTGGTTTCCATCTTCCTGGCTCTCCCCTCCTTCACATCCCTCTTTCTTCCTCTGTTGGCTTGAGGCTCCACCACCTGATGCAAAAACAACAACAGCCTTACACAGATGCTTTAACTAGTTCCCACGATGCATCAGTTGGAGTCCCTATCATAAGTATCTGATTATCTGTCACATCTATTGGTTTGGTTTCTCTGATTGAATCCTGACTGATGCATTGTGTAAGAGGAAGATGAGTTTATTTTTGTCCTTACTGAATTTCAAGGGCCTGTGAGACAGCCAGATAGAGGTGGTCCAATAGGGAGCTGGATATTCTTGTCTGGGGATTAAAGATAATGTAAATTCAGGAATCATACAGATAATAATGGTAAAATAAAAATTACATATGCTCTTTGTCTCCCCTTTCTGGCATAAAGCTTCAAAATTCCTTGGGATTTCTCCAGGACTAGGAGTGTCCATGTTATGCTAACAAGGTGACCTGTAGTGAGCCCCTGGAGAGGTTTAGGATGGAGGCTGGTCACCAGAAAGACGAGCCATGTGATTTAAAGAATGTGGACTTTGGGCCAGATCGACCTCCTGAGAAATGAAGAGGGCTGGCGTTTTTCAATCACCATGACCAATGGTTTAATCCATCACCTCTCTGTAATGAAAAATAATAAAGCTTCTGTAACACCTCTGGACAACAAGACTTGGTGGAACTTTTTGGTTGGTGAACACACTGATGTACTTGAGGGGAGATGTGTCCCGCTCTGTGTGGAGAGGTTATGGAAGCTCTGCATCCGTGACCCTTCCAGAACCTGCCCTATGTATGTCCTTCATAATCAAACTCATTCCAAGTGTAGTGCTTCCCTGAGTTTGGAGAGTTGTTCTAGCCAATAGTCAAAAACTGAAGGGTGCCGTTGGGAACCCTCAAATCTGTAGTCAAGCTGGGTGTGGCCTGGGGACTCCTGGAACTTGAGGCTGCTATCTGAAGTAAGGCCAGTCTTGTGGAGGATTTTGTCCTGAAGCCTGTGAAAGTCTGATGCTTAACTCTGGGTAGTGTCAGAACTGAGTCCTAGTAAATTCCAGTCGGGGTGACAATGAAACAGTAGCCATGGAAATGGCTGCTGTAATGAGAAAATACTCAGAAAGAATGTTTAAATCCAAAGAAGTCGACAGCCTTCTCTATCCAAAGTCATGGTCCTCATTTGCGAACTCTGATGCTCACTAGGCAGGGACCAGGACAGGAGGAAAGGCGCCGTGGGGAGTGGTGGTCCTGCTGCATTGATGGACTTGCCTTGGACTGTGAACCTTCTGTGGTATAATACAAACACTGGACTCTTTTCAGTCCGGCATCTCAGGTGCTTCATTTCAATTTGTGAAGATGCGTAAGCTGCAGGTTATTTACTTTTTCTTTTGTGCCTCCAGCACCCAGTTTGGGCCTGGCATGAACAGCCTGCCCTGTGCATTTGTCGGGGTGGTGGTGGGAGGGTGGCCAATGACACAACTGTTTGTGGGGGCTGTGAATTATCTTGCTTAATGAGTTTCTGCCTCACAAAACACTTTTCTAAGCAAGGTGGAATGTATTTTCTCAGACAGCAAATTACTCCAAGTATATAGTGAAATCATTTGGAGCTTGCATTCAGCCTTGAATCTGGGAAAGTCATCTATGAATAGTTTAGTATCTTGGAATGTTACCTGAGAACTAAGACACTGGGCTTCTAATTAACCACTCAAATCAAGAAGGTTTTGGTGTCATTCTTGCTATTTTCATAAAAGCATAATCTTGCAAGATGATTTTCCTGGGGAATGAACGCTTTTGGCCACATTATATGCTTTACTAAGCAGCTGAGAGGCAAGAGTTATTTAGGTGTGGAATTTACTACAAAATACAAAGTTTAGAGAAGGATTGCCTGTGGAGTGGTGGTGTTATGCATACAGAAATATTTTGCAGTTGTAAGAGAACCTAATCCTTGAGGTTAAAGGACAATCCCATGGATGAATCGTAATCTCTTACTTGTCCATATAAAGCATCAGGACATCCGAAGAGCGTGGCTGAAACCTCCCAGCCAAACCAGGGGGTGGCCATCTGCCCCTAACTCCTGCTCTCTGCCAGGTTCTGCAGGCACCTGGAGACAAATTTTAGTGGCAGCAGGTAGAAGCGGTGTCCCAGCTCCTCACTGAGTACCCATAGAAAGTCACCACTCCAGATAATTGCTTGATCACATTCCTCTAACCTTCACCCTGACCTCTCACACGACCAGCATCAATGTTCCTCTAGGTTTTGGATGTGGGTGGGGAATAAGATAATGGCCTACAGTCACATCTGGATTCTAGCTGTTACTTACTCACTAGCTGTGTGATTCTAGTAGCTCACATGACTTCTGTAAACTGTGGCGCTCTCCTCTGTAAAAGGAGATAAAAACGACCTCCTAGGTTTGTTGCGAGGATTAACTGCAATAATGTACATGAGGCTCTTGGCACAGGCCTGACACATACCAAGTACTGGTAATCAGCAACTTGTAACCTCATTTATATCATGTTAATGAACGGACCCTCAGTCAACAATTTTGCTCAGAAGACCAAGTGGTTCATGAAAAAAATATAATTTATAGAATGCAGTTAAATTGACTACAGCAGTGGTTCTGAGGACAAGAAAGATTGCGCTGCCTTCCTTTTTTTTTTTCTGCTGTTCCACAGTGGCCATAGACTTCTTTTCCTGGCCAGACATTAGGAAACGCACTGCGTGGATATCAACTGATGTTTATAGCAAGATCCACCACCCCAAGAAAAAAAATTTCTGGATATACAATTCATTGGCTGGTGAGGTATGTTTTAAAGGTAAAGTATTTTTTTTTTTCCCTTCGAGTACCTTACCATCATAAATTACAAATAGGTCTGAATGCTCTTTTTCTTAGCCTCCTTGGAGGCACTCTGAGCTGCAAGAAGCCAGCTCTTTCAGGGGACCTCAAGCAAGAATTCCTAAGGCAAGAGAAGGGAGAGGATCTGCCAACAGAGACTGAGGGGCGGCAGCCTCAGGGAGACCGCTCCTGCAGTTGTTTGCACTTCTGTCCCCTCCCATTAATGGGACTCTGCTGCTCTGTCCTTTTGTCCTTGTCTGTAGTTGCCAGTTGATCTAAACTTCCTGATTTCCCCCAAATCAAAGTCTTAAAGAGGAAATCCAGTTGGTCTACTGATCATTATTCCTTTTGGGAAAAACTTCCTATGACCAGACATGGCATAGGCATGGAACTAAAAACATGAGCCCCAGATTCTTTGATTCGGTCTTGGATGGGATTAGAGGTGAAGAAAGAGGCATATCTCCATCAACAGTGGAAGAAAGAAATTTAAGAATATAGAGATCTAGACCCAGGTGTTCTGTGTTCTCAGAGAGCTATATTTTCCATCACTTTTAAAGCTTGAGCGGAAGTCTGGAGTCCATTTATGAACTGGCTACCTTAAGACACACAGAGCATCAACACTGAGCTAGTTGGATTTGTAAGCAGCTCTCTGCAGGAGACCTTTTGTCCTGCCACTTTAGCAAAGCTATATTACAACTACTCTTTACATCCCGAAGCTTCCAGGCTGAACTAACCTCTGGCCCAAGCACATCTTTCAAATCTTTTGATCATACAATGCCTCACCTAAACTGTTGATTCTTTTCTTATATTAAAGAAGTAGAAGTGAAGAATAAGTAATTAACAGATGACCAGATCTCTTCCTTAGCTTCTTCAGTAATCTCATGAGCAAACTGTGTGGACAACATCTAAAGAAAGATCACAGAGCTAACAAGCCTGCCCGCAGTGGGAGATGGTGAGGAAGCTGATCCCTAACCCCAATGATTAACTGAAATGACTTCCCCTTTTTACCCCCTTCAAAACTTTCATGTGAAGTTTCAGAATCTTCAGAATTGCTTCCGGGGTATGAGTCCACCTTCTCCCCCAGTTGCCAACATCCTGAATAAAGCATCCTTTCCTCTTCCAACCAACAATTGACCCTTGAGAACTGGAGTATTGGCATTCGAGTGGCAAGCAGCCAAACCTGAGTTCAGTAACAGACTGAAGATGCTTTCTTGTCAGATTTATATCTTTTCTCTATCTTGCCATCATAAATGAATGCTGACTAGCATATTTGCAAGAAATTTCCTGAGAGTCTTTTAACTACAATGGTTTATTGCTACACGGCTCTTAACCTTGATTATGCAATATTGTTTATAGGATATGGGAAATTATGGTTACTCTTTATGTTTGTTATGAGAGGTTATATTTAAATTTACTGACTGACCTATTAACCCTTTGATTACTGCTTTACTGCTTAAGCAATTATTAGCGCAATAAGCATACAAGTCTGTTCAAATTCTCTTTGAGTTGGGCATGCAGGGGGAGAATGCACACGCATTTTCTTCTCTGTATAGTTATGTGGTTAAAATTAATGCTACCATCCTGGCTCAACTCATCAGCATTTTTTGTCTGGATTTCTGCAGAAGTCTTCTGGTCTCTGTGCTTTTCCCCTTGCTTTCCTGTAGTTGCTGCTCAACACAACTTATTGCTATTAAAATCAGTCTGACTGGTTCAGTGGTTTCCCATCTCTCTCAAAGCAAACCCTGAATCCTGTGATCAGCATGGCCCCATCCCCTGACCTCACTTTTTCTCCCTCCCTCTCCGGCTTCAGTCTGCACTCATTCCATTGGAGCCACCCTGGCTTTGTTGTTTTCAGACACCTAGGAAACTTCTTGGCCTCTGGGCTTTTGCATTTCTGTTTTTGCTTTGTGGATGCTCCCTGCCCAGGTACCTCTGTGACTCCCTCCCCTCCTGGCTTCCGCTCTTTACTTATGGGTCACCTCCTGGCCATTGTTTTTTAAAATGAAACAGACTCCCTTGCCTCCAAAATATGAAATTTTTAATCCTCCTTCCTTGATTCATTTTTCTTCAGTGTGGATATCACCTGCCACTTCAGTAAACAAAGGATGTGGACATCAACCCATTAGCCACTGTGGCTACCCCTGATGGTATGTCCTGAGGGGAATTCAGGATGGAGAAAAACAGGATACTGACCCTAGATAGTTAACATGGATATTAAAGGAATGATTTCAGTAAGTCCCGACTCTTGTATGTCCCCATACATAAAAAAGCAAGAAAACCATTAACTTGAGGTGTCTGTTCTTTTGTGATGAGCAGCAGTCTTAATGTTTGGCTACCTTTTTTTCCCCCCAGCAAAAACCCGTATATATTCTGGCTCCTCCTTTATTTTTTGGGAACAATCCCTCAGAGCTGGCTAAGAGGCTGCTTCCCAGGCTATAGTCCTCAGTAAGTTCCCTGAATAAAACATAATTCTCAAGTTTTAGGCTATGCAAGTTTTTTTTCAGTAGGCAATAGCAACTGTCAGCAACAAATGTATATATACTTTAATGTTTATTTTGTTGTCATCTGATTCTCATTAGATGGGGATCCCATTAGCAGGGACATTTTGCTCACCAGCTCCTGCCCCATACTGTTGAATTCCCACCACCTAGAACAATTTCTGACATATAAAGTTTAACGAATAGAAAAATAAACAAAAAATACAAATCTGAACTTTTTCCTTAAGAGAGATTTCTAGGCTTCCTATTGTTTGGTTGATTTTACGCTGGGTGCCCTGCAAGGTCTGTGACAGAACAGTCTACCTAACAAAGAATGTGGCAGTACTAAAATAAATCCAAGTGACCCAAGCTATTTGCATTGTGACTAAGTCAAAGCTGTAGAACATTACCTATATTAAGATAGATAATGTTGGAGTTTTCTTGGAAAATGTGGGTGCATCCAAGGATCCACAGGGAGATGGAATTAGGTGCACACTTTAGTCTTGCATTGACTTTGACTGCTCACCTGGACCACCAAGACAGGAGATGAGTTGACTCAAACTCATTTCCTCGCCTAGAAAAAGAACTTAAAGCACTTCTGATTCCAAGGCTGGGGCAGAGGCTCAACTTGCTGGCAGATCCAGGGATTTTCAGAGAGGACTGTTTTGGGGGAGTGCAAGAGGACCACTTACTCAAAACATGTTTCTTCCATTTCAACGTTCATACCATCTAGAATTCCCCCCTTAAGAATCCATCCCTATTAAACCTGCCCTAAGATGCTTTCGTACCCAGAGCAGATAATATGAAAACCAATACTTTAGGGGAAATATCCATCCTTAACACTTAGCTTTTAGAAAGTTTGCAGAAGTTGATCCCTGGCTAAATGCCTAGAAGGAAGAAAGAGTAGGAGACAGTTGAAGAAAATCAGGAAGAAAATCATCCTGAAATAATACAAAAAGGAAAGTTAACTTCCAAATAAGAGTTTCTGTACCTGATCTTAGGTTATAGTGAGAAATAAAATATTGCCTGCTATATCAGTAAACAAAGGATGTCACAGTCATCAGCAATTGTAGCCACCTCCAAGACGTTGAGCCCTGAGGGAACTCAGGAAGGAAACAAATACCTGCCATCTAGCAGCCATCAGCCTGTAGCCACTCCTAATGCTAAACCCTCAGGATGTGAAAGCTCTGGATACCGGCCCCAGAGAGCTGAGGTGCTTATCAAAGGAATGATTTCAGTGAGCTTAAACCCTTGCATCTTCCCATTCATAGAAAAAAGCTAAATTTCTTAACTTGAGATATGGTTTCTATTTATTTATTTATTGTCTTTTGGAGGTTCCCAGACTAGGGGTTGAATTGGAACTGCAGCTGCATGGATCCGAGCTACCTCTGCGACCTACACCATAGCTCACAGCAATGCTGGATCCTCAACCCACTGAGTGAAGCCGGGGATCGAACCTGCATCCTCAGTGGTTCATTAACCACAGAGCCACAACAGGAATTCCTCATCTCCTTTTATTAACAATAATCTGTTTCTACTACATGCCCTTTGTTGCAAAATTATTTCTGTATATCTTAGCTTTCCCCTCACCTCTTGAGAGTTTTCTCAGAGCTATCCGAAATGCTGCCTCCCAGGCTATAGTCCTCACTTTGCCCAAAATAAAACTTAACTTGCTATTCTCACATTGTGCTTTTTCAAAAATCAATATAGGCATGCATATAATCTAAAGGGCTCTACTGGCAAGGTAGGTCCTTTCTGCTGGAATTATTTTTTGACAGACAAATGACATAGCCTTTCCTCAAATTTTACTTTGGGACTGCTAAATACCTATCATCTAGAACAATTATTCCCTAGATTAGGGCCAATGTGGGAAAGAAAAAAAAACACATGTATATTCTGTCACCCAAGGGTTGAGCCTTTAGGCAGACCCCTCAGTTTACAGGAAGGCACTGAAAGTTAAGAGGACAAAGCAGCTCTCAGTAAATTAGGGAGGTAGAATTAGAGCAGTGCAAGGTATATGGGAGGTTTTTGCCTTGCAGAAGAGCTCTTTTAGCTTCTGTATTTTCTAGATTTTTTTTCCCTAAAGAAAAAAAAAATTTGGCTTTGACCTAAAGAGGTTGTTCTGTCTGGAGGGTCTGAGGTTAAGGAGGCACTGTTGGAAACTGAGCTCTTGGGGGATGGATGGCCCAAAGACTCTCCTTCTTATAGAAAAGGAGGGACAAGAGAGAGGAAACTCTGAGGCAGAGAATTTTCTACAGGATAATGATCTTGCCTAACCGAAAAAGAGGAAAAATTATTTTATAATTCAAGTCCCTCTACCTTGACCAACAGCCACTCCACTGTTTTTTTCCAAGTCAAATGTGAGATTCTAAAGCAATACTTGTTAAGATTATTAGAGTAGGCTGCAGAAAAACATCTTTCTCTGTTTACTCAACAATTTCAACCTTCATAATTTTAAAAGCAACACATATTTGTGCTTAAAAATTTGGAAAATACAGAAAGTCATGACAAAAATAAAAATTCCTCACAACTGATAGAATTAGAGACCCTCATACTGAGTGAAGTAAGTCAGAAAGAGAAAGAAAAATACCATGTGCTATCACTTATATCTGGAATCTAATAGACTGCACAAATGATTCTTTCTACAGGAAAGAAAATCACGAACTTGGAGAACAGACTTGTGGTTGCCAAGAGGGTGGCGGAGGGAGTGGGATGGTCTGGGAGTCTGGGGTTAATAGTTGTAGACTGTTGCCTTTGGGATGGAAAAGCAAGCAGATCCTGCTGTATAGCACTGGGAACTATGTCTAATCACCTGTGATGAATCTTATATGTATGCATAACTTGGTCACCACACTGTACAGTTGAAAAATTGACAGAAAACTATAAACTTGCTATAATGGAAAAAGAAAAAAATGTGAATATATAATATAGGAAGTGGTACTTTATTAGTTAACCATTAATAATAATTAAACGCACATGTAAAATATGTCCATAAAACAATGTAACTGTTAGAAAGCTGACCTTACACTTAGTTCCTTGACTCTGGAATCCTTTTTTTAAAACTGCTTTAGGAGACCACTTATAAGAGATATTTGCATATTAAAAAATATGAGTATTACTTCATAGTTAACCAAATAAAGTATTTCTGCACTAAAAAAAAAATTCCTCACAAACACATCACATGATTTTGATGTTTGTATTTCAATCTTTTTCTATTTATGTAGATACTTTAAAAAGTAATGCAATTTACTGTATATCCTGTTTTGTGGTTTGCTTTTTTCACTTAATTTATCATGTATATTCACCATCATTAAATGTTTTTATAAATAATTTTAACTGTTATGTAGTATTTTAATATATACAGATGTCAATATTTTTTTAAATTATTTCTCTATTGCTGGACATTTAGGTTTTCTTCTTACTGAAGTGTGAACACTTGCTTTAATTTTAAATAGAAATTAAAAGCTCCATATGCATTTTAAAACACAGTTTTAACTTCTTCCTAAGATTTAAACCCATTCAACTTTCAAAATATCTCTTGGCTGTTGCCTGTAGGCAGAAAACTTTCTTGGCTGTCTTGCAAATTGAAGAGGGCTGCCTAGACTGTTTTCAGGAGGACGATGGTAGGAGTAGGGTGACTGGGTGAGGAGGGGAGTGAGGGTGGTTTTCATTATCAGTTAGTCATGAAATTAAATCTTAATACTTGAAATAATTAGAAGGCCAATTTATTAGTACATGGATTTCAAGTTATGTGTGTATGTATGTGCATGTCTGTGTGTGTTTGGCAAGTGGGATGGGGTTAGTTGATGGTAAATTTGAGTTATTCAGGACAGAATCAACATGCTGAGGTTGCTGGTGAGTTGGAGAAATCCTATTTTTCTCCCCCAGCTTTATTGAGATAGAACAGATATATAACATGTAAGTTTAAGGTATACAATGCGATGATTTTATACCCGTATATATTTTATATATTGTGAAATGTTCTCCACAATAAGGTCAGTGAACATATCCCTTATGTCACCTAAATACCATGTTGTTGTTGTTATGGGGAGAACATTAAAGCTCTGCTTTCAAGTCCATAATACAGTACTGCTAACTATAGTCATCTTGCTGTTCCCCTAAAGTTATTCAGTTATAACTGGAAGTTTGCAGCCTTTGACCAACATGTCCCCATTTTCCCCATCCCTCAGCCCCTGGCAACCATCACTCTGCTCTCTGTTTCTATGAGTTTGACATTTTTTTTTTTTTTTTTTTTTTAGTTATTTGTGTTCCGAAGTGACTGAGAGCATGATCCTTGTCTTATTCATCATTGTACTTCTTATGCCTGGCACAGAGTCCTCCACAGGTGCTCAGAGAGTATTCGTGGTGATATCAAATAGAATAAATAAAGGCCCCAGAGATAAGAGGCTCCCTGTATTTCCTTCCCTTTTAATTTCCTTCTGTTTGTTGTTTCCGTTCTCCTTATCAGTTACTCAGGATTAGGATATTTAATTTAAAGTTTATTTATTCAAAGCCTTTGCACTCTTAGGAGAAAAGAAGCTACAAGAACAAAAGCCAATTAAATACGTAATCTTAGGTGGATATATCATGTTAAACATCAACTACAACCCGAAAGAAACCTAATATCCCTTGATTCGAAACTCATCAGATCCAAGGCTGACCATTTTCTGCGGGTAATTCTTTTTTCTGGATGTGTCTCACATCTGGATTTATAGAAGAAATGAAGGGAGGAAGATCTAGCATGCAGAGTGCTAATTCTTGTGGTAGGTGAAAAGAATGTTAATGTGTATGAATGTACTTTTTTGTCCATGGGGAATTTTGCTGCTAGATTTAATTGAATTTGTTATTTCATATAGTACTTGAAGCCCAATGGAAATTTCACTTGTTTAATAAATCAGAGAAATAGGATTTCATCTAAGTCCCAAGTGACCTGATAAACACACAGGGTAAAACATATCTCATTTTTATGCTTAATTCAATTCAATAAACTTCTACGGGAACTTACTAGATGTGAGGCACATTGCAGAATAGCAGGGTCTTGAAAGCCGAAATGATGGCTCCTGCCCTTGGGAAGCTAAGAGTTGAGGAAATTTAGATTTCCTACATGTAAATTGCTATCTAAAATACCTAACTTGAAGGAAAAAGGGCTGGGAGTCTTCTTGCCCCAAACACATCCTTTACCCTGAAGTGCTAGTGGAGAAGTGTCTGGGGGGAGGTCCAGGCTGCAGCAGAATAGCAGGTGATCCTGAGTAGCTCTCACTACTTTGACTGCTACATCCCTTTCTCCCCACAGCTAAGATTCACAGCCTGGCTTTTCTCCCAGCATGGACCACATGTCCTACAGGTGGGCAAAGGAGTCTTGGAACAAATGTAACTTGGAAGGGCAGTGATGCCTTGAGAATTTTTTTTTTTGTCTTTTTGCCTTTTTACGTAGAGCCACACCCACGGCATATGGAGGTTCCCAGGCTAGGAGTCTAATAGGAGCTGTAGCTGCTGGCCTTCACCACAGCCACACCAACGTGGGATCCGAGCTGGGTCTGCAACCTTTACCACAGCTCATGGCAACGCCGGATCCTTAACCCACTGAGCAAGGCCAGGGATTGAACCCACAACCTCATGGTTCTTAGTCGGATTCGTTAACCACTGAGCCATGAAGGGAACTCCTGCCCTTGAGAATTTATAGAAGGAATAGAGACCACGGTTTTCAACTTATTTTCGGTCACAGAAACCTTTGAGCATCTAATGAAAACTTTATGCGCCTCTCCTCAGAAAACTGAAATATGTTCATGCAGACAATACAAGAGCAATTTCTAACCCCCCCTGACACCCATCTAGGGTCAAAGCTGAATCCATCGTTTTCCCAGAACTGACTAGTTAGCCCTCCTCCTTTTGTGCTAGTTACCTAAATGAAAAAGATACATCCTGAGAGCAAGTAAAAGGAGCATAGGAAACAAATTTGACCACTCATGTTCCACCACTTGGCAAGGAAACAAAATGAGGCATGAAAAGTAATGGCTTTCTATCTCTAGCTTGATGGAGAAATCAGTCTTTTTCTTTTACAGAGAAATCTGCACATTTTAATTATTATGACATTTAAAATTCTGAAATAGTAGAAAAACCTCTGAGAATAATCTAATATAAAACACCTATTTCTATGCTGACAGGAGGCTTTTGTTTGAAATACAATAACTTTTCACGTGGTATATTGTTTCAGAAATTTGTAGAGATGATGGCAAGCAGTGAAAGATGGTTTGTATTTTGAAAATAAAGACTTATTTGTGGAGTAAGGAGAGGAAACTTTGTTGTTCTATTATCCTTTACTCTCATATTATTCCTTTTTGCCTTTCTCAATCATCTTTACTTTTCCATGTTACATTTGAGCTCAGTTTGATAGAGGAGAGACTAAAAACGTATTAAGCTATCCAAAGAAATAACTTACAAATACCAAGCAAAGTTTATGGGGAAAAAGTTTCTCAAGCTAAACAGTAGTTTGGAGAGGTCATCTTTCAGAAAATAATGAAGACCTTTAAGAAAATAATCTGTTTTTGTTCAAATGTGATTTGTTGTTAAATGTATAAAAGTTACAACCATATGTAAAATTTCCTTCCATATCCTGAGTCAAGCAGGCAGAAAGAGCCTTTATCAAAAATACTTTAATGCAGAGTTTTTAAAATTTTTTTTGCTGCACCCATGGCATGTGGAGGTTTCTGATCCAGGGATCAAACCTGCACCACAGCAGTGACCCGAACCGCTGCAGTGACAACACAGGATCCTTAATCCACTAAGCCACAAGAGCATGCCCAGAATTTTGTTTTTTAAGTGAAGGATTTTGCCCTCATATTCACTTTCCAATTTCCCTCTTCTTACCTCCCTAAAACAAGGTTCTGAATACAAAGGATCACAGAGGGACAAGTTTGAAAATCCTTGGCATCCTAGCCCCTCTACAGAGATGTCTCTCAAGAAAATCACTAAGAATATAGTACATTATGCAGAGTTGATATATGTGGCAGAATCGTACCCCTTATCAGTATTTCCATATAACAGGAATCTTTACCAAACAATTCAGCAAGAAAGATGCAATCACTTTGGGACATTTGTACTGAGGCCAAGGTCATATTCTGAGTATGAATGTGCTTGAGGCTCCCACAGTAATTATAAACAAGGTCCTGGAGCCCAACGGGCTGCTGGGACAAAAAAAGGCTGGGGTAGCAGCTCTGGGCCTAATTCATCAGAAGCAACACAGATTAACAGAGACTGCTCATGTCCTTGAGTGTGCAGTCTTCTTTTTTTAAAAAAAAAATAGAATCTGTATGTGTTCTAATTGGACCCATAGTCACCTACTGTAGAGAATGCATTTCCCAGGTTTCCTCACACTGGTCATGGCCCAGAGGATGTGAATAAAAAGTATTGTATGTAAAGTAATAAAAAATTTTAACTTTATAAATGCAGGTTAAAATATCTAAAGCATGTCATTAAATTAGCTTGTAATAGGGGCCAATCATTCATTAAAACACTGTTAAAATTATTTCTAAACTTTTCCATATTTGTAATGTAAAAGTCTCGAAGGAATTTAAATTTTTAAGACACAACTGGGTTTTTGATAGCTTTATGATTTAGCTTTAAATTACTGATAAAATTAATTTGTGGTAAGGGCTGCAAGGCTGTTTTGGGCAAGCCCACACTTGTAACACTTCAGATTTTCAACAAGGTATGAAAAATGAGATGTGACCTTCCAAAAGGTCTGAATCACTGGGTAATTCACTGATGCCCACACTTTCACATATCCTATTCATCAAATCCCCCAGGCAGATGGCAGCTACCAGAGACAAGAGATAATAATAAATTGTTCTTCACAAAAACAATTGAAGCTGTATACAGTGCCAATTGACTCATTTTTTCTTTGTTCTTTGAGAACAGGTGGGGGCTTTTCAGTTCAGAGATTGCTGCAACAGATCTCTCAGGTCTTTAGTAATTTCAGACTGAGCATGGATACCACATTCTTTGATTAACTCTGACCTTTAGTAAAGGGAGAAAACAAATGAATGAAAATGAATAGGTTTGGCAGTTAAAAGAACTGCCTTAGGCATTATTTGTCTCAAATACATGAGACAAAATATTGATTACAATGCACAAATTAAAACCATGAAGGGATGAAAGAATTTCTAAGAGCCATGCTTTCTCTTCTGGGCCTCAAACAGTAGCCTAGTTCACTCTAATACTGAGCATTCAATGAAATTCTTGGGAGTGCCCATGTGTCTTTATACCTTACCATTTAAGGAGAGTTTCCAGCAGGCTTTCAGAATATTGAAACAATTAGGGTCCACAAAGTGTGATTCTGGGAGACTGATGTGTGTGGTGACAGGATAGGACGTGCTGAAGCCCGGTTACCACTTGGTAAAGAGGGCAGCTTAGCAGTCAGAAGAAGTGAGTGGAGTCCCAGATCTTACATTTGCTAATGGTATTAGTTTGGTCAGTTTATCTCAGCCATTTGAGCTTGAGTTTCCTCATTTTGAAGAGCTTTTCTAAGAGTCAGATGACCCGATATATAGAAAAGGGTTTTGTAAACGGAAGAGCGCCATCTAACTGTAAGAGTCTATAGATTGCAGTTTATCGAATAGGGCCCAGAAACTTATGATTAATAAGTGGAAATTTTTTTAATGGAGTACAGTAAATATATTTAGATATATCCTTCATACTTCTAAAACTAACTTATAATAGGACAAGAGAAATTGGGGTTGAATTAAAAAAAAAACTTAAGTCTAGACAGAAGCCTGAGTAATGAGGTTGCTGGGAATGGAAAAGCCATGAGATTTCCAGCTGCCTGACGAGAGGGCATTCTGGAACATCAAAATTTGTGTGACCAAGGTGAGTGACTACTTGCTAATGACTGCTTATTTTCAGGTTAGACTTTTAACTTAAGCACAGTTTTGTTTTTTTTTTTTTTCCAATTTATCCATCAGGCACCTCCTTCCCGAGGCCATACAGGCACCAAAATGTCCATCTTCTTTCAAGCCTTCCTTCTATCTCTCTCCTCCAAGTGTGCTCCTGTTCCCCCCAAAAAACAGTTAGTATCTATCCTCTAGTGTGTGTGTGTGTGTGTGTGTGTGTGTGTGTGTGTGTGTGTGTGCTGGTGGGTGTTGGTATGCTGGCTACTGAAGGCTCCATTAGACCTAAGAAAACTTGGGTTACATCCATGGAACTGTGTGCAAGGATGAGAAACTGGGAACTGTCCTGCCCTTTTTTCTACCACCCCATACACATCCCATTGATCACCCAGTACTGCTGACTTTCCCTCCTAATAATTACCTGCTGTTGTTTTTCTTATGATCTTCACCCAAACCCTTAGCATCTCATGGTAGAACACTTGCAAGTGCCTTTGCAGAGAGCTTCCTACCTTTTGTAAATGCTTGCCTCAAGTTCATTCTCCTCCTTCCAGCCAGAACGAAGGCTGACACTTTCTATAGCACACATACAGTAACTTCTTTTCACTGCTTAAAACCCTTGACTGTGGTCTCTGACTGGACTTGGAGAAGGGCAGCTGTTCTTAGAGCTGGCTGCCACTTGAAACAACTAGAGGGCTCTGAAATAATACTGATGCCTGGGATCCAATCCCAAGGCTAATGTAATTGGTCTGGGGGTACAGCTGTAATAAGGCATCAGTAATATTGTTTACTCTGTGCAGCCAGGATTGACAAGCCATAGAAAACTGGACAGCATAGAGCTCAAGACAGTAAGTTCTGGAATTGGACTGATTTGGCCCCTACTCTTGGCTTCACCACTTATTAGCTTTGTGATTGGAGAGAAGTTATTTGACCTCTAGATTTCATCATCTGTGACACGAGAATAAGAATATTAGGTATCTCATCAGGGTTTGGGGAAAATTAAAGGTGATACTGTATTTCTAGTGCTTTGCAGAGTATCTGGCATTCAGGGGCTGCTATTGCTATGGTTGCACTTATCATCATTACAGCCATCATCATCACCATTGTCAAAATTATTATAAAAACCACTCCTCATCACCTCACCCAGTTTTTCAATAAGGGACCATTGACATTTTGGGTAGGATGATTGTTCACTGTGCCCTGCACAGCTGGATGTTGAACTTCCCTGGTCCTCTGAGCGCTCTCTGCCAGCAACAATCGCCTTCCCAAATTTTGTCCATCCTCTGCAGCGTGGGGGAGGACTATCGCTGATTCCAATGGGGCTTGGGAACATCTCCTGCTTTTTCTCCTCAGCTCTATTTCCTCTCACTCCTTTTGAGTAAAACTGAACTAGGTATGGTTTTAGTCATGGTGCACATCCTGTTGCCCCTGCTTGAAACACCCATCTGTACCTCCGCATCTGGCTGGCCACCTAGTTAGTGTTCACTCCTCTTTGGAGCTTTTTCTGCTATCTTTTCTTTCAACCAGTATTTACCAGTCACTCATTCTCCTTTATCATTTGTGAACTTTGCACATTTTTAAAAATGAGACAGGCGCGCTCTGAGTGATACTTCCTCTCTGTGAAAGATTCTCTGCATGTGCTTTTGCTTACTGCTTATAACAAAACTGTTAATTATGTATTAACATCTCCATTTTGTAATGCACGACTCTGAGGCTCACAGATATTAAATAACTTGCCAGAGTTCACACAACTATTAAGTGTCAGAGCTGGGATTGTTCTGATGTCAAACTGTACACTTTCTCCACAGCACCATCATGTTCTCACATTGTGGGTATTTCTTACATGTCTCACTCTCCTCCACTGACGACAGGCTTCTCAGGGCAGGGCCTAAGTTTGGTTCATCTCGGTATTCCCAGCCGTAATATCTGGGACACAGTCAGTGCTCAGTAAGTGCTCGTTCAATTTGAGCAAACTGTCGCTTTATGTTGTGTTATACAGGTCAGTGTCCAGGCTGTTCTGGCACCATCTTCTTGGCTCGATATTGAGCTCTTTGTGAGCAGTGACCCAGTCTCCCTCGTCTTTGCTTCCTTGGAGGCTAGAAATTGATTCGCTCGCAGTAGGCACCTAACATTTGTTAGAGTTTTTTTTTTAAATAATGGTATAGTACCCTCATAGTTTCTAGCTTTAAAACTTGGGCTCTCTTTTTTTTCCTGTTTTTTCTTTTTTCCCAAGAACCTAGACCAGAATGGAACTGTTTCAGAGTTTTCTTGAAAAACTATTTTTGGCCTCAGAGAGCCTCTGAGGGAGGATAAAACAAGACTGACGAGGAAGCTTTTGACAAGATATGATGGCTGAAAGCTGAACATCTCTTTTGTGTTTTTTAAAGAAACAAACACTCTTATAACATAGGAGAAAATATTAGGATCTAGGGTGAGGCAAAAAATTTTTAGACTTGATATCTAATGCAAAATCTCTAAAGGAATAATCGATAAATTGGACCACTCAAAATTAAAACCTTTTTCTCTGCAAAAGACTCTGTGAACATGATGAAGAGACAAGCTACAGATGGGGTGAAAATATTTCCAAACCATATATTTGACAAAGGACTAATACAGAAAACATACAAAGGCCTCTCAAAATTCAACAGTAGAAAACCCAAACAGTCCAATTAGAAAATGGGCAAAAGACATGAAGCATATGAAAAGTTGGACAACGTCATTGACTGTTAGGAAAATGCAAGTTAAAGCCACAGTGACCTATTACACATTTATCTGAATGAGTAAAATAAAAAAGGTATAACACCAGATGCTGATGAAGATACAGAATAGGTAGAGTCATATGTTGCTGGTAAAAATGTAAAGTGGCACAGTCACTCTGAGGAAATTGGCGGTTTCTTTAAAAATGAAACCTGTGCTTAATATAGGACTCAATAATTACATTTTTGGGCATTTCTCCCAGGGAAATAAAAACTTGTATGTAAATGTTTGTAGAAGCTTTACTTGTCAAACACTGGAGACAATCTCCAAACATCTTTCAACAAGTAAATAGTTAAGAAACTCTAGTATACCTGCACCATGAAATACTACTCAGCAACAAAAAGGAACTATTAATACATGCAACAAGTTAGATGGATTACAGGTGAATCACACTAAGTGAAAAAAGTCCATTTCAAGAGGTAACACACTGTGACATTCATTTATATGTCATTCTTAAAATAGCAAACTTGTAGAGATGGAGAACAGATCAGTGGTTATTAGGAGGGGGCGAGGACAGAAAACAGGCAGCTGTGACTATAAAGGGGTAGCATGAAGAATTCTCATAATGGAACTGTTCCATATACCGTCTATGGTATTAGCCACACAAATCTACACCTGGGATTAACTGCATAGAATTAAATATACACACATGAATGCATGAAAAATTGGTGAAATCTGCTTTGGAGAGCTTAGGCTAAAGCAGTTGGCTTATCACAGTGCTTAGGAGCCGTGGTAAGTATTGCAGGCCTAGAAAAAAATTGGTCAAGTCTGAATAAAGTTGGTAGACTGTACATGTGTCAGTTTCCTGGTTGTGATATCATTTTGTATCGTTGTAATTCAGGATGTTACCACTGGGGGAAACTGAGTGAAGAGTACATGAAACCCTCTATATCTTACTTCTGCATGTGAATATGTAATTATAAAAGGTTAAAAAACACTTCCACATGAACTGTCTTAAATGAGATAGATTAATATCGTTACTTCCCATTTTATAGAAAAATGGAGTAAGACTCAGACAATTTAGGAGTCTTGTCTAAGGTCACAGAGTGCAGAAATCAAAAGTGAACCCAGGTTTCTCTTTTCCAAGTCTTTGACTCTCTTTTCCATTGCTTTATACTTCTAGAAATGACACAGAAATCATACCAAGCCTTTCGGGTAGGTCACATTAAAATTGGACATTCTAGGAGTTCCCATTGTGGAGCATTAGAAAGCAGGTTTGATCCCCAGCCTGGCACAGTGGGTTAAGAATCCAGTATTGCTGCAGATGAGGCATAGCTCACAACTGCAGCTAGGATCTGATCCCCCGCCTGGGAACTCCATATGACTTAGGGCAGCCAAAAAATTAAAAAAAGTAAACAAAATGGACATACAGGTATAAATCATTAGTTCTTCATGGAGAGAGTTTTCTAGGGAAAAGGGATGGAATGCAAAGTAGAAAGGTAGGACAGGAACTGGAAGGATGCAGCGAGCAAAAGAGATGACAGTAACAAAGATCCTCCCAGCGTACTTCACTATTGTGCCTGGGACTGGCTCTGCTGAGTGCAGGTCCTGGCACCCAGAACCTTCAGAAGGGTGTGCCTATGGCCTGTGTCCTCCCAGGCTGAAGTTAGAACTGAGAAATTTAGAGAAAGCCTCTTCTGTAGCTGGTGAGCCACATTGGACTAGGCAATGGCCAGGGAATTCTAAGCTTCTTTAGGATAAAATCCCAGGACCATTTTTGTGTCTCTTGAACACATGCATGCGCTCCTGGGTGTTTCAGCAATATGTGTACTGTTTCTATGAGCTGATTCCCCACCCTATGAAAGTAAGGATAACCAGAAAGAGACTTTTGTGGTGTTCTTCCAGCTGACAGAGCCATTTGCAATGCACTTTCCTGCTAGTGGTTAATAAGTATCTGTTGACTGATATGCAAGGTCATTTTCAATCTGACTTGAATACTAAGTCAGAGCTAGGCTAGAATCATTCTTTATCATGTCACTATTTCTGCGAACTGCCTTTAAAAGTCTAGGGTTGGCTTTCTTCCTGGAACCAGGTTGTATATAATATGGCAGGCTGTTTTTTTTTTTTTTTTTTTTTTTTTTATAAATGTCAGAATACATCTTGTCTCCAAAACTTGCAGATACCGTATCATGAATCTTCAATCTTTTACTTTTTTGACAATTGATGAAAATTGTGAGTAGTGAGGAACACAGAAGAAAGTGTTCTTGTGATTTGCCTCTGTTTGAGCATGAAACATTGGCTAATGTCCAATATACGTAAAAAATGAATGGGATCTCCACCCCCACCCACATCATTCACATACTTGCTACCTACACTTTGAATGACTTAGGTGAACAGTTTGCTCTTGGGCAGGAATATTCTAAAAATTCTACACTGTCCACAAGACAGACATCTCTTTTTTTCTTTTGAGTTTTTTTTTTAAATTTTTCCACTATAGTTGGTTCAGACTTTTCTTTAGTTGGTCAACACGGATTTGTTAAGCAATAGTTAGTAGCTAATAGCTCCATGAGATGGATATTCTACCTAGAGCTTACTTTGCTTTTCAACACCACTGACTAGAGTCCTTCTAACACTAACTCACCTGCCCTTGATGGGTGGGAAAAAAAAGATGTGCTGACTTACAATTATCTTCAATAGAGTCTTTGGAAAATTCCAGGAAACAAAGTTGGTCTTTCACTGTACCTTCATAACACTGAATGAGTAAAGAGTTCTTTTGTTCTGGAGAAGATTTTGTAAATGCTTGCAGAATAACACTGAAGTATGGTAGAAGAGATAGAAGTGATATATTTTTCTCTCCCAAATGGTAAGCAATCTTTTCAATTTGTAAGTAATGGGGGAAAAAAAAAAAACACCTACACGGAAGAGAAAAGAACTGAAAGTTAGTGCAGGTGCAGGCAACATGGTCTTGTGCTGGGCTCTGGAGAGCTGCTAGCTGTTGCTTTCTGAGGAGTGCCAAATCCAGCTTTATTAAGGTTACTTAGTGGGCAGCTGGATGAGAAGAGAACCAGAGGCTTTGCGGAGGCTTAGGGTGGGGTTTCAAAAACACTGCTTAGCAAGGTCTACAGCCAAGCAAAGGCTCTCATCCAACGCAAAGAAAGGCCTTAGGGACTGGGAACCAAATGAAAGTGAGGATAACAGCATGGATTTGGAAATCTGTCAAATTTGCTAGCCTGTCATAAAATCTCTTTCACTGAGGAAAACTTCATTATGTTGCCTTATCTTAACTTCTTTGCAGAAAAGCACTCAACATTTTTACACTCTAGACTCTGTTTTCTTCCTTGCAATGCATTATTTATCTTATTTATCTCCTTTGGATTAACAGGACAGTATCAGTGTATGTCACGATCTGTTCCAAATGGAAGCTTTTTTCCTTTTAATGGTATCACTCCTAACCAGTATTTAAGACAAATATCCATCTCCTTTAGACAAATAATTACACTGTTTCTGTTCTGAATAAATCATGAGGTTTTGGTTTATGGAGCTTTCTTTCTCCAAAAGGTTGCAATCCATAGATTCTCCTATGTTTAATGATGAAGTAGCTTACATGCCAACGTGCTACAGAGTGTAGAGACACCACCCTAGAGTTTAAAATTTGATGCAAATGAATCTCATGGGATACACCATCTTGAAATCAAATTACGACATGCAATAGGAGTGCTTGGTAACTAGGGTACCTAGCCAGGTCTTTGAAGTATGCCAAATCTCTTTTAGGTGCAAGGGTCAGGAAAGCAATTTGAACTTGTTTAGGCATTATGCCATTGGACCTCAGTTACAACTTCAGAGATAAAAATATTAAGAATTTCCAAAATGATGACTACAGAGTATTAAACCCTGAGTAAAGGACCCTTCTGAGCCAGGAAGTAATGGGTGACAGTGTGGGCAAACAGAAAATGCTCTTGGTCTATGAAGCAGAAACTTAGAGTCCTGCTTCAATTCTGATCCTAATTACCAGTGTGATCTTGGGAGGCCTCTTCATTAGATTTCTTATCAACAAACCATGTATTTTGGATCAGAACTTTTCCCACATCCAACAATAAATTGCCTCAGAAATAATTTAAGATTTGCTTCTAAGGAGGCAGAAAACTTGATGCAGCCTTAAAATGGCAGTTTCTAGTCTTACCATCAAATGACACAGTTAAATAAATCTCAGTATTTGATCTCACCCATTGGGTTAAACAAATGCACACACAACTGTAATGCTTTCAGTTCTAACGAAATCCTCAATTAAATAATTCGAGTTTACATAATTCATCTTTGATTCTAAAGCTCACTCTGAATAATTAAAATTCAATACAACATGTAATCTCCCTCATTTATTATGTTTGAGACCAAAAGTTTTGATGAATCACCTGCAAAGCTTAACCTTCCCTTTTCAGAAAACGAAACATATCTGAGGAGTAAACTTAAAAACTTTTTTTTAAATTTCAGTGTTAAATAAGAAAAAAATTGTGTGCAATCCTATCTTAGCTTTGGATCACAAGGTATTAATAGCCTGCAGCCAGGTTCAGACACAAAGTGTCAAACATAACAGGATATACATGTCTTCATTATGCTTTTCCTGGAGTAGTGCCCCCCCTTTCCTCTTTTTGGTGCTGCAACTGTGGAAGTTCGCAGGCTAGAGGTTGAATGGGAGTTGCAGCTGCAGGCATACGCCACAGCCATGGCAACGCCAGATCCGAGCCACATCTGCGAACTACTCCGTAGCTAGTGGCAACGCTGGATCCTTAACCTACTGAACAAGGCCAGGGGATCAGACCTGCATCTTCATGGATCCTAATCAGGTTCTTAACCCACCGAGCCACAATGGAACTCCAAGTAGTGCCTTTTGAGCTCCACAGCTGCTTCTAGTACATGGGCAGATAAGGAGCTTCTGCCAGCAGACAGATGTTAATGAAGTCCCGGTTGGTATCCCCCTACTGAGACCTCAGGTTTTGCCTGACTTGTACCATGTCATGAAGGGATATGCTTTGTTGTGACACGTTAGTGACAAACCAGCTCATAATATGGAGCTGTGGATGAAAGAGAAGAGCACTGGCGAATCGTTAAAACATAGAGATGGCTATTTCTAGCTCTTTTCACTGGAATTATGAGAAGGGAAAATGAGAGTGGAACAAAAAATTTGTAGAGGAAATAGCACTAGGGACTTGAAAGGGAACACAGTAGAAAAGGACCCTCATGACCACATTCCCTTCTGGGTACCTTTCATGAAAAGGTGACTTAGCAAGGCTCTTACAGCAGTTATGGTTTGCAATAAAGAGAGCATGTACTAGCTCCAGCCTTTACCACAGTCAATTCCAAACAGAAAGCATTCTTAAAGCAAATATACAAGCAAAAAAAACACAATGCAAGACCATTTTAGAACAGCTGGAAGGTATAATTTGAAATAGTTAAGAGCAGAGATTCTGCCCTTTTCCACCTCTTATTTTGAGGGACACGTTATTAACATCCTCTCAACTTACTTATCTCTAAATTCATCTCTGAGGTGGAGCTGATATTAACATCTATCTCCTAAGTCTGTTCTTAAGCTATTTAAATAGAATGTGCTTAGGTAGCTCCGTGCCAAGCACATAGTACAATGTGTCCAATAAACACTGTTATTGTGATTACTATGCTTCCCACAAGATCAACCACTGTAGCAGGAATTTATATTCGCCTTTCCAATACTCATTATCCTCTTCTCTTTAAATAAGCCCCAATTTTGTATACGTGTTTATTTCTCAGGGAGGGTGACCCTCTCTCCAGCTCATGCTAACTCTTGACAAATCCAAGACAATTCCAGTGATTTCGGCCATTCCTCCCACCCCCACCCTCACCAGTGATTGTGTCAGACAAAGGCAAGAGGACCTGATCTGGCCAAGGAGACATAAGGGAAGACTGCCAAGGGGGATTCTTGGGAAAGGTTGCATTGTTTTTAAAAGGGATACCTGACACAAAATGTTTCCTACACTAGATGCTTTGTCCAGATGCAAAAACATTACCCTGAGGGGAGCTACTTCCAAGGACAAAGCCAACAAGCTAAGGATGCCAGGAGCAGAGAGAGAGGAGGAAAAGGTTCCTGACGAGGGCTCCGAACCACTGAATTAGCCAATGGTGGAAGAAGCATCTTATCTCGGGATTTCTTGTTAAGATCAAATATAAATTTCTTTGTTGTTTAAACTAGATGAGTCAGTCTTTTCCATTTAGACAAATATATCCTAACTGACGGAACCAGGGCACAAAACCACTGGAAAATAGGAAAGAAGACATTTCCTGATCTCAGTGTTGCTCCAGCTTGCCTCTAAAGCCAACAAAGTTATCTATTTCCCTGAGAATGTTAATTGTTCTCCTATTTTCTCCCTTCTAATCTCTGCAATTGTGCATCAAGACCCAACCAAAGAATCATGAGACAACTCTCTAGCTCCTAGCACCCTGGAAAAGCTGCCCCTGTAAAGGACTGTGCTTCCTGCCTAGGCCTTCTCTTCCATGCAGGCAGCCATCACCTCCCTCCTGACTTCTGATCAGGAGCACGGTGGGAGAAGCAATAAGCTCAGTGGGAGAAGCATGCCAGCTTCAGAGTGAGTGAGGTGTGCAGGAGAGACCTGGAGCAGAGGTGCCTGCAGCCAGGGAAGAGGAGGCAGAGAGACAAGGACTGGGTGATGCTATCAAAGGGTCTGCTCGCCTGCTGATCAGATTATCTGAAGGTCCTTTCTGTAACCCAATGTAGAGCAAAGACTTGGAACCATTCAGAGATGAATTCTAGCTTATCTCCAAATTCAGCAAGGATCCTGTGAAGAAATGCAGGCCAGCTTGGAAACTCTCTTTGAGACAACTTCTCTGTGTGGGCATTTGTTAGCTTATTTTTCCATCTGAATTCACATAACCTTGGATATACCTAGCTGTCTGTCTGAAACATCGAGTCAGAGAAAGTGTATTTTTCCTACAAGCTGAATTCTCATTTCAGACTAATTTCCACAATTTCTTTCTGGCTTTGAGGTGGTGTTCCAAGAACCATTACAGCTTGTGTCAGCTTGAATTTGTTTTCCTATCTTCATAAATCAATTTCATTGTAAGGCATGGTGAGGGTGTTTTTTTCCACCTGCAGTACAGATCTCAGAGCCCAAACCCCAGATATTAGCTCTAAATATATAACTGAAGTAAGATTGAGCTTCTTGGTCTTTCTCTGACTTGAGGTCAATTGTCCTGTTACCTAAACAAAGAACTAAAAAAGGAAAATAATTCCCCAAACACCCTCATAAAACTTTCACACACACAAAAAAATCCAATTAAAAACCATTGAGGGGTAATGTGGAATTTTAAATATATTTTACTTTCTTTTAAAAATATAACACAAAAAATCTTTATCTGTCATAAATTATGGCATTTCAGAAGTCTATTGACTGAAAAAGTGAAAGTTCTTTGCTACTGGGCCTCATTTCCCCATAACCCTTTTCTTCAGAAGTAACAACTGTCAAGAGTTGAATATACATCTTTCCAGATATCTCTCTTTACATTTATGTAGATAAGTGTTAGATGGGAATTGTTTATGAGAGCAAGAAATCAGAGGGAAATCATGGGAGTGTTTTCTGTATAGAAGGAATATAACATCAAGTTTAGCCAGTTAATGTTAACAAGACCTTTAAAGAGACTTATTATTCAGTCGAAACAAAACAAAACAAAACAGAAATCTTGCCACTTGCAACAACATGGGTAGACCTAGAGGGTATCATGCTAAATGAGGTAAGTCAGATGGAGAAAGACAATTGATCTCATGTGTGGAATCTAAAAAAACAAAGAAAACAGTATTGAAATGGACTCATAAATACAGAGAACAAATGGATGGTTTCAAGAAGGAAAAGGGGGTTGGAAGGGCAAAATCGTGAAGGGGATTAAGAGGTACAAACTTCCATTTATAAATAAGTCACAAGAATGTCATTACAGCGTAAGAAATGTGGTCAATTATGTTATAATAAATTTGTATGGGAACATATAGTTAAAAAATAAAGAGATTGAATTACAATGAGGGGCGAATATAACCAATGATTTGCATTTTTTTAAATTACAAATGTCAAGACGGGCAAACAGCAAGGAAGTGATTTGACTGAATAGAAGGAAAACTCTTGGTGGAAGCAGCCACTTGCATTCTCTGCGTTCCAGCTGTGGGACTACCAGTTTATGGCAATGGCATTCTATGAGACAAATCACATACACATGTATGAACAGTAATTAGAACTGAGGGCGGCTGCAGACTCCAAGTAGGTTTCCTCTGATGGGTGGTCTAGGGAGGACTTTGGTAGGGGCTTGTGTCATAGACAAAAAATACTGTCAGGAGAGAAAAGGACTCATGAATCTAATAGGGCTGATGCAGGTCACAGGTCTGCTTCTGGGCACTGCAGACTTGTGGTGTTGTCTCCCCACCCCTCAGCTTGGGTCAGAGTTAGCATTAAGTCTAATGTCAGGTAGCCACATAAGGACTAACCTATATTTTTGATATTTTTGTTTCATAAAAACCTAGATGTTAGGAAATGAGGAGAAGGGAAAAGCAGTTGTTCATTCTCCTGATGGCCCAGGTAATTATTCAGAGGTAACTGGGGTGTATGTGATGACTCCTCTATTTCCTTCCATTGTTTTCTTTGGGAAAACCACTTATGGAGAGTTTAACTCATTGGAAAGTGTACAGTTTTCTTTTATTTTTTCCTCTCCACTGAAAGGACATGTGAGCTCCAGAAGCCTACTTATATTATTAAATGGCCCTAAAGAAAGAAGTCACATGGCTGCAGTGTCCTACTAAGGGGTAGAAAAGAGCCCAAGGTTCAGTGGAGTTTTCACGCACCCCCGTTTTTAGACTACTCACCCCTGTTGTTATTCTGCTGTTCTTTAATGCATTTCTTCAATATTAATTCACTGCTATTTCAGGTTTTCTGTTATATGAAATCAAACTTAATCTTCATTACCACATGCTGTCTTCTTTTTGTTTCTTTTCCTTCCTTGTGTTAGGTCAGATTAAGGTTTGTTATTATGATTGTGGAGTGTTCTATTTTTTCTATAATCATTTTGAAGTTATACACCCTATGCCTACCCTTAAGTGTTTACCATTAATACTTTGAAGACCGTGTTGAAGCTATGTTTTTATCGTCTTGTGCGGAATTAATTTTTGTCTTTATTTCACTGAACAGGTCAAAAACCTAATTATTTACTAATGTCTCTCCTCACCCAGTTCCCTATGTTGACATCATTTGTCACTTTTAATGCTTTTTGTTTTAAACCACTTCATTAAGGTATTATTGATATGTACAATGTTATATGCACTTAACGTATATAACCCGGTGAGTTTTGGGATAAGTGTATACTATTTTAAGTTCTTGAGTTATTAAGTATCCAGACTTGCTCCATACTATTATTAATGTTTATTTGTAAATCTATGATTTAAGATATTTCAGGTGATATATAATGGAAGATTCATAAACACATACGCCCATTCTGTTTTTTAGATCTAAGCTACACATAATTATGTAATAAGATATTCATTAAAAATGCACTGAGGTAGGAGGGGGCAGGGTGACTAACACATCTCAATAAAAAACAAATTGCTCCCAGTTCTTTCTTAACTAACTTATCAAAATTTCTTTAAAAGTTTGCAAATATGTTCTCTTTCTCCTGTCTCCCATGCTCTCTTTCGCTCTGAAAACCTTTCTCCTTCATGTTCTCCCACACTGCTCCCCTCAGATCTTTCTCTTATGTTACAGTGTTCTCCCAACTTCCCACTTTTGTATCTTTCCCCTTGAACCTATTCATTACCACACAAAAGCTCCATGACCAAGAGAGACATATAAAGTTCCTGCCACATCAGAAAACAGGAGAAGCATTGTTCCAATTGCCTAATATTTAACATGTATTTTTAAGTTTCACACACTGTAGACACAATAAACTGTTGCTTAATAGAATGCTTTATCAATTCTTATGTAAAATAAATAAAGCCTAATTTATTTGTTGTAAATCTCCTTTCTATGATTAGTGCTTCCTTTAGTATACCTATATTAAATAAATTGTAAAGAAGACATTCGGAGGGCCAACAGGCACACAAAAAGATGCTCAGCATCATTAATTATTAGAGAAACGCAAATAAAAACTGCAATGAGGTGTCACCTCACACTGGTCAGAAAGACCATCATCAAAAAGTCTACAAATAATAAATGCTGGAGAGGGTGTGGAGAAAAGGAAACCCTATTACACTGTTGGTGGGAATGTAAATTGGTATAACTCCTATAGACAACAGTATGAAGTTTTCTTAAAAAACTGCATATAAAACCACCATATGCTCTAGAAATCCCACTCCTGGTTTTCCAGAGAAAACCATAATTCCAAAAGATACATGAACCCAAATGTTCATTACAGCACTATTTACAATAGTCAAGACATGGAAGCAATGTAAGTGGCCATCAACAGATGAATGAATAAAGATGTGTATATAAATATAAGAAATATATATGTAATATACAGTAGAATGTTAGCCAACAAAAAGAATGAAATATTGCATTTGTAGCAACATGGATGAATTTAGAGATTATCATACTAAATGAAGTCAGAGAATCACAAATCTCATATGATATCATATATACGTAGAATCTAAAAGTAATACCAACAGCTTATTCACAAAACAGAAACAGGCTCAAAGACATAGAAAACAAACTTATGGTTACCCGAGGGCAAAGGGGAGGGGGAGATAAATCAGGAGTTTGAGATGAACAAATATTCATCACTATATATAAAATAGACAACAAACAAGGGCCTATGGTATAGCACAGATGATTCAAAACCTTGTAATCACTTATAAAGGAAAAGAATCTGAAAATAACTGCACCATTATGCTATGCACCTGACAATAACAGAATACTGTAAATCCAACTATACTTCAGTTAAAAGACCTAAAAGGTATTTTGTTTGGGGAGAGTCTGCAATCTTTTGTTAAAGATATAGAAAATATATAGAAATAATTCAGAATAAGTGAGTAAAGCAAGCATATACCACTGCCATATCTAGCGCATATTTACAAACTGGTATGAATGCTGACAGTACTAAGATATAGAGTTCACAAACAAAAATTGCCATTTTAAAATAAATATTACATGTATATGACATGGAAATTATTGTAAAGTATATCCTATCAAACCAATTAAACAGAACTGAAAATGTAGATATAAATCTCCCAAAAAAGTAAGTAACATTCTAGAAAATAGCTTTCTAAATATAAGAACAGAACTGTAGGAGTTCCCTTTGTGGCTCAGTGGTTAACAAACCTGACTAGTATCCATGAGGATGCGGGTTTGATCCTCGCTCAGTGGGTTAAGGTTCTGGCATTGCCGTGAACTGTGGGGTAGGTCACAGATGCGGCTTGGATCCCACGTTGCTGTGGCTGTGGCATAGGCTGGCAGCTACAGCTCCGATTCGACCCCTAGCCTGGGAAAACTCCATATGCCCCCAGTGTGGCCCTAAAAAGACAAAAAAAAAAAAAAAGAGTAGAATTACATGTTAAGACAGAAAAGGTTTTAGAGTTTAAATATCTAAGGAATGTCTCTTTGAAATATAAAAATGAATAGCAGGACCACGAGACGGGCGTGTCATCAACTGTGTCATGTCTGCATCAAGTGCCAAATGTGTGATACTCAAAGCAGATGTCAAGATGTCCAATAAACTGAATGCTTCATGATTTACTCTGGGTCAGCCTAGTACAGCTAATAGCCCAAATTAGCTAATAAATAATAGCCATATTTAAGAAGAAATTGAGAGGTCATATTAAAATCCAACTTAAAAGGTGGGAAAGAGCAGGTTTAATTTATGTGTTTGCATTTATAATTTGTTCTTGGGACAGTGGTGTGACAGGAAGATACAAATTCTTCCCTATGCTAGGATGCACATCAGGGCCAAGAGTCGGTGTGAAATGAGGCTTTCCTGAAAATCTGATTTTACTCCAAATGCCTGCCACTAACCTGGCAGTTGTGTTTGCTACCCTGGGAGAGGCCCTGAGGAGTAAATTGGGGGATAAAAATTCAGTGCTTCTTCACAGCAGGGCTGCGCTTGAGACCATTTCCCCTGTGTCAGCTTTTCTTCATTTTAGAAGTAGATAAGATACATGAGGCAAAGAGGAGGAAAAAACTAAAGTGAAACTCTACAAGGAAAATAGATGCAATTGTAAAAGTAAACTGCTAACCATCAAATCTATTAGGCTGATAATTCTGAACAAAAATACACAAAACTCAGGTGTTCCCATCGTGGTGCAGTGGAAACTAATCTGACTAGCATCCATGAAGATGCAGGTTCTATCCCTGTCCTTGCTCAGTGGGTTAAGGATCCAGTGTTGCCTTGAGCTGTGGTGTAGATCACAGATGCAGCTCGGATCCTGCGTTGCTGTGGCTGTAGTACAGGCCAGCAGCTGTAGCTCTGATTCAACCCCTAGCCTGGGAAATTCCATATGCCACATGTACGGCCCTGAAGAGCAAAAAAAAAGAAAAAAATAAATAAAAAAGGTAAGGAAACAGAAAACCTCAAACTCAAGGTGCAGATGAAATCAGTTATCTGTATCTGAATCCAAATGGCTGAAAGTAATCAATAAATATTGGTGCAAGTACCAAGGATGAGACAGGAATGTCTTATAGGGCAGGACTGGAGACAAAAGTTCTCAAGGACCAAGGTCCCCTTCACTCTTCTTACAGCACAGGCCCTTTTGGTAATCTGGATTCCTAGAAAAGTGAACGTATATACAATATCTTGCTTGTACTTTTAGGGCACCCCTGCACTCCCTGAAGCTCGTCTGTGAACTGGATAAAGCCCTGGGCCTTCCCTCTTAGCAAAGTGCCCAAGTCATCAGCCCTGTACCCTGCATCTCACCAAGGATGCATCTGACTTTGTGCACCTCTCCCTCATGGTATCAGAAGCCACCTGCCATTTCTAAGGGTACATCTTTTGTTTCATTTCATCCGTGCTTACAAATTAGGGGGCAGGCAAAATCGGAGTCACACAAATGTAATAAATGCAGAAAATAAACACAACCCTAGATCACAAGCCATGGACAACCCTTTTGGATGCAGTGGAAAATAGGATCGTTTCCTTATTTCTTTTTCTGCTAGTTCATTGTTAGTGTATAGAAATGCAACACATTTCTACGCATTAATTTTGTATCCTACAACTCTACTGAGTTCACTGATGAGCTCTAGTTTTTTCTGGTGGTGTCTTCAGGACTTTCTATGTATAGTCTCATGTCACTCTATGCATCCTTCTTGGATACCGGTGAGTTTTGACTCCAGGGAAAATTATTATTATTTGAATTAACTCCATTTTTCTCAATTTCTTTCTAAGTGCTTTTTTTCAGAGAAATGTTGACTAGCTTAGTCTATATTATGAGGTACAAATTCTGTGAAATTCAACCACATTTATTTATTAATGACTTTGATGACTTTAATGAAGGCAGAGTCTCTTTAAACATGACATTATCTTTGATGACAGAGCTGAACATAACACCATTAATCAGTCAATAAATTGTCCATGCTGGTATTCAAAGAGAAAAATCATATCTTTATTCAAGTTACAAATGCTCACAGGCCTTTCAGTGGGTGGCATACCAAACACTGCTGAGGCTGTGAGACACCAGCTAATGACCACTGCTCCAGGGTAGCTACTGGCATTTTCTTCCATGTTCTCTTAGCTGCTGATGATTTTATTTGTCTGTGACAGACAATAAAGGACATTATAGGACTGACTATAGCCACAGCCTCCATTATAGCTCAGATGTCCTCTGCAGTTAAAAAAAGGCAAGTGTTGGAGTTCCCTTCGTGGCTCAGTGGTTAACAAATCCGACTAAGAACCATGAGGTTGCGGGTTTGATCCCCGGCCTTGCTCAGTGGGTTAAGGATCCGGTGTTGCCGTGAGCTGTGGTGTAGGTTGCAGACACGGCTCGGATCCCGCGTTGCTGTGGCTGTGGTGAAGGCCGGCAGCCACAGCTCCTGTTAGACCCCTAGCCTGGGAACCTCCATATACCACGGGTGTGGCTCTACATAAAGGCAAAAAGACAAA
>PVHT020000174.1:3688511-3703089 GCA_004024745.2 Catagonus wagneri | reverse complement strand
TTTTTTTTTTTTTTTTTTTTTGCCTTTTGTCATTTTATGGCCTCGGGTTTATGGCCGCACCCGCGGCATGTGGAGGTTCCCAGGCTAGGGGTCTAATCGGAGCTGTGGCCACTGGCCTGCGCCGCAGCCACAGCAACGCAGGACCCGAGCCGCATCTGCAACCTACACCACAGCTCACAGCAACGCCGGATCATTAACCCACTGAGCAAGGGCAGGGATCGAACCCGCAACCTCATGGTTCCTAGTCGGATTCGTTAGCCACTGCGCCACGACGGGAACTCCTCAACACAAGCTTTCTAAAGAGTCTTCCTTCAAGAAAACAGTTGCAAAAGCTCCAAATCCTTGATGCCTGCCCATAATAAATGTAAATTCTCTGTATTTTCCCCTTTACTAAGTCATATATCTTCAGTTTGAATAGTCAAGAGATTCAGTTCTAGAAGAACAGGTGGCCTATTTTTGTCACCCCATTATTTCTGGGTTTATTTCTTGACACATAAAATACAAAGATCTCCTCCTTCTGTTGCTGGTGCAATGAACAGAAGGTATTAGACTCGGTTTTTTGATATAGAAGGCATCACACTACCCTGCCATGTAAAATCAGGACAAATCAAAGCACCTCTGTGATCCAGTTTCCTCATTTGTTAAGTCAATGTAATCATACTAAATTTTACTTGGATAACTGAGCTTTGATCTATTTGAGAATAGATCCCTCCAAAGCGCATTGTGGTGACATTTGTTTATGTTCTGGCAATGTTTCAAAAGAGACTCTTTTAAAGAGAGAAGCAACAAATACAAGTACTTGTATATAGGATTTAATGTTTGCTTTCTATTTTCAAAAAATTTTTCAGGCATGTAAACAACATCATTTGTCACAAAAGTTAAGGGATTTAAAAGGGGCAGAGACTATTATTCACATTTATAAATAAAGACATGGAAACTCAGGTAAGTTAAAAAATGGGCCCAAGTGTACCCTGCTAGTTAAAGCAGACCTAGACTGTAGGCCAGGCTATCCACATGCTAATTATTGTCCTATTGCTAGTTTTTATATTTCCTTACAAAAGTATCTATATCTTCGGCCAGATTATTTATGACAAACACTTCAGTTATCTCATTTCTGAAAAAGGAGAACCATATTTTCTGTCAGGCATAAGAATGTCTGAAAAGAAAGCTTCAGTGTACGAGTCCCTGAGAATGCCTCTGGGATATACAATAGTAAACAAATTTACACTTATGATATGATTGAAAGGTTTTGATGAGTTGGAGGTGACAGCAAAATCCAGAGACCATGTGACAGTGGGGCCAGCTAAATGAATATCTAGGGTAAATTGGAATCAGTATTTATTTGTGTCAATTCTAGCCCTTCAGTTTTGGCATAATTCCATTTATTTTAACTTTTTTTTTGTGAACAACATGCCGGATAGACAAAACTTTTTTTACCATCACATCAGCCTTTTTCTCATAGAATTTTGGAACTTAAAAATTAAGTAAACATTTAAGCTAAATAGAGAGTGAAGAATTAAAGTCAATCTTACAGGCTTTACAAGATTTGCTGGTATTTTAATGAGAACTTATTCATACCTGGTCCTGTGACAAATCTTTAATGCATGACCTGGTGAATCAATCATTAACCCCATCTTAGAGGTTAGAAAACTGAAGCACAAAGATGTTAAATAACTTACAAGTACTGCGTGTATACCCTTTACCAGGGGCTGGACAATTAGACTTCACAGAGATGGTTCACGACGAAACCTAAGTGCTGCTGGGAAGAGCCGACACATGAACAAGAAATAACACAGGGTCATATGTGTGTCCACTTGAAGTATAAAGGAATCTTACAGGAGCATAAAGGAGATGGGAGTAATTCTGCCTGGAGAGTATTTGTAACATATTTGAAGTGGCTAGTGAACAAAGATAGGATGTTCAACTTCAAAAAGTCCACCTCTCAGACATTTCACTATTTTCCCGGAGATTCATTTTTCTGTCCTTTTCTCTGTCTTTCTCATCAATATTCTCTTAATATGGTCAGAGACCGTAGGAACAGAACCTGCATCACCTGCTGAGTTAGGATGTGACTAGATAGCAAGTGCATGACTAACAGCAGCAGATTCTGCCACCTACACTGAGCAAGACGTTTTTCTTCATGACCTTCTCTTCATCAGGAAATGACTCCAGCCAAACCCAACTGGGAAATTCAGGACGGAGAAAGAAAGGGTATGGCCCTAGATAGTTAAGGTGCATATCAAAGGAATAATTTCAATGAGTCCAGACTCTTGCATCTTCCCATCCATAGACATGCACCCAAATCATTAACTTGAGATGTCTGGGGCTTTTTTTGTGTGTGAGTCGAACATGATAACTACTACACTATGAAAACAGGGCTTGTTTTTTTTTGTCATTAGCAGAAATCTTTTGATGTTTGACTCCTTTTTTTGGGGGGGTATTTTTTTTTTTTTTTTTGCAAAAACTCCTATGTATCCTGCTCCTCCCCCACCTCTTTGGAACAGTCCCTCTGAGCTTTCTGAGAGGCTGCTTTCCTGGCTGGAGTCCTCAGTAATGACCCTGAATAAAATATAATTTTCAACTTTTAGATTGCGTGTTTCTTTCACCTGACAGGTTTCTTTTCACGAGTCTAGATCCCTCCTCCACTTAATAAGAGACTTCTTTTGCCTTGGCACTCTTTCCTAGTAGCCTTACACTCACTTTTAAGAAATCCTATTTCACAAACCAGTGGAAGATTTCACATCACCCTGTCAGCTCACTCCCCCATACTAAAAAATACATTTTAAACACATAAAAGAACATTTCTTCTCTCAGATGTATAATATTCAAGTTTGGCCTTTAATGGAGTGAGATTATAATGCATTTGCTCCAGTGAAAAGTAAACGCTATTTTCATTTTTGACAGCAGGGTAAAAAATGATGTTGAATGTAGCAATAGAATGTGTAATTTCTTTTTCCCAATGGATACATTCTACAAATGAGAAAAACATTGTAATTGTCCAATAGGATTGATAAATGAGATACTAGGTTTATTTAGTGAATAATTTTATGCTCTACATTATGTTTCTGGAAAAAAAAATCAACTCTGTGGTGTAACACTGTGGTGTAAACACTATTTGTTTCTTGGAAGCTAGATAACATATTGTGTTTATGCTTTCCTCATCATCCATTTTTAAGGTTTCTATGTATTCAGAACAATAATATTATGGAGAAAGATTAAATATTATTCATCTAGTTACCTAAGAAACTTACCTACACTAAGACTGGTGAGGATAAATGCAAATGTCTTTAACATTAAAAAAACTTAATGTACTGAACCAGTCTGCAGTTTTGGGTTTGGTTGCTCTTCTGAAGACTGTGTGGTTGTGTCTATGCTGAGAGAGGCTGCAGTAAGGCTGTCCAACTTTGACAGCTTAATTCCTACATCTGAGCAATGTGGCTTTCCCATGTGTAGAACCACAGCTTATACAATGCCCACATAATACAATGAAGTTACAGAGACAACAGATAGTATCCTCAGGGCACATCTAATTAAGCATTGCTGCAATGGAAAAAAATTATTTCTCTAGAACCAAATGCCAAGTTCTAGAATCAAAACTATAACACTCACTGAACAGATGGCCTAGGTAAGCTATTCCTGGTTTACCCAAAGCAGTATCTTTGGGCTGTCAAGGTGATACTCTGGACCTCATTTCCCATTGGCTTGAGAATCATTTGGTCGTTTTCCTTCCCTAGATTGAAAACTTTTTTTTTTTCACTTTAAAGCAAATGGGAAATTCTCTATGTGAAAAGGAACAGAACTCATGTTAAACATATAATTGTCCCTTTTTCTATTTTCCTTAACATTTCTAACAATAAAATAGGCTTAGAATACCCAGGTTAAAATGGTGGGGTCCATCAGAGGAAATATAAAGAACCCATGCTGGAAAGAGAACAAGAGGGAGATATCTTTGCTTGGTTCTTTATATGTCTCTGTCCCAGGTACTTATTGGAACCTTACAAATCTTTGACCTTCCAGATGACTGGATTCAGTTCTTAGCAAAAGAATATGTTTTGGGCATCCTGACCAAGACAATGGGACACAGAAAGATGAGAAAAATATATCTGTGTTTACTATGCTGAACTTGGAAGTTTTGTTTTCTTAGGGATAAATGAATCCTCTTGATCATTTTGTCCAGTCCAAACTTTCCCCAAGTAATGTAAAGGTTTCAAAATCTGGCAGCTGAAACTGTAACTAGCCATTTCCCTGCTGGGCATCTATGCAGAGAAAATCATGACTCTAAAAGATACATATATACCACAATGTTCACTGCAGCACTGTATACAATAGCCAAGACATGGAAACAACCTAAATGCCCATTGACAGAGGAATGGATAAAGATAATGGTATGTATACACAATGGAATATTACTCAGACATAAAAAGGAATGAAATAATGGCATTTGCCACAAAATGGACAGAACCTGAAATTATCATGCTAAGTGAAATTAGTCAGACAGGAAGTCACCAACGTCATATGTTATCATTATATGTGGAATCTAAAAAAAATGTACTATGAGTTTCTTTGCAGAACAGATACTGACTCACAGACTTTGAAAACTTTATCGTTGCCAAAGAAGACAGGTTTGGGGTGGCGAGAGATGGACTGGCAGTTTGGGTTGGAACTGATGTAAAATTGGGTTGTAATGATGGTTGTACAGCTATAATTACAATAAAATTCATTGAATTAAAAAAAACAACTATAGTTATCACCGGTGATGACAATTTTTAGCTATACAAATGATAAAATTATTCCTACCTGGAAACGCTGCTAAGTTGTTTGAGATCTTTGAAAAAAAATCTTCTGTGTGATTCATGGCTTTATTTCTGACCTGTTTGGAATGGAGGAGTCCATGGTCCTTCAGGGTAGGAGAAACCAAGAGCTGAGGTCACTTTCCTTTCCTACCCTTCTCCTCCCTCCTGATGTCCTTTATCTGAGAAGGATGGGAGGAGGTGGTGCTCAGGCATCAGCTAAGATATTCAAGTTCTCCCACTACAAAATGACCATCTATTCTAAAGGTCTGGTTCCAAGTGACTTTCTCCTTGAGGAAATTTTCCCTGGAGTCTGTGACTGGCAGATACACCTTGTCATGTAATAAGCTGGCAGGCAGCCTTTAAAAGTTTTATGGAAAGGTTGAGAGAGTTAGGAGATTATTTAGATTTACTCTTTGTCCTCATTACATTCATGGTAGATTTAGCTGCAGGATTCCTGCCTACCTGTTAGAAAGTGACACTGCTCTGGCCACCTCTGGGTAACTTATTATAAGCATAATCTATTTCACAAAATCATTTCTGGAGTTCCTGCTGTGGCTCAGCAGTAATGAGACCGACCACTGTCCATGAGGACGTGGGTTTGACACCTGGCCCCGCTCAGTGGGTTAAGGATCTAACAAAACTATGAGCTGTGGTGTAGGTTGCAGACACAGCTTGGATCCTGCATAGCTGTGGATGTGGCATAGGCAGTCAGCTATAGCTCTGATTCAACTTCTAGCCCAGAAACTTCCATATGTTGCATGCATGCCCCCCCCCAAAAAGAACAAAATCATTTCTCATATATCTTCAAATTACCATCCTCCACTCTTAAAATAAGTTTTAATTTTATCTTAAATTTTTTTCTGCTCCGAGAATATAGTTCTTTAGAGTTGAATAGCACAGAACTGGCCTTTTTTTTTTAAACATTTTCCCTCTACTTTGATGATTTACATGTGATAGAGACATAGGATTAATGCTTACCTCCAATTTCTCTACCCTCCCCCTCCCAGTCGCCTCTATGATAAAGGCACCAACATGACTATAAATAAAACCTACCTGAGCTTTAGTTTTAGTTTAACAGACTTTTCTTGGAGTGATGAGAGAATTTTCTTCTGATATAATGATATTTTATTTAATTTTATTTATTTAAACAGAAACTTATTATATACACCTGAAATCTGACTTATGCTAAAAACAAATCTTAATAGGAAAATCTTGAAACTTACACTTTACCAATTACAATTGGAATATAATCATTCTTTAGTTACTTAATTTTAGAAACTTCATTTTGATCTCTGAACTTTATTCTCTCATGTTTCCCACCCTTTATTTGAAAAAAAAATTTCCACATTGCTGAAAGCTCTATACTATAATCAGTCAGTGGTAACAACTTATTGATGTGATAAAAGAATGGAAAAATTGCTATGAATGTGATTCTCTCTGAAGGCAAAAGACTGGTATTTCTTAAGGAAATGGATCAAAAGTTTCCTTAGTTGGAGTTGATATACCGAGTCTTATATAAACACGAGAAATTTCCAGTCGGTTGCACTGAAGTTAACATTTCCAGGTTGATGGAAAAGAGACAGCTATAAACTAGAAACCAGTGAGGAAAAAATAAGTCATGTCTTATTTTTAGTCTTAACATTAAGACATGACAATAAGCAAGGAAACTGACAGTTTCATGAAGAGTCAGGGAAATGGGTGGAGCTCTCCAAGGGCCATCCCAAGGACAGTACATAGGTGATGGCGGCTGCTCCTGTAACCCCCCTGGGGCTGTCCTGACTGAATGGGACAAGTGGGCCATGTTACTGTCCTTGACATCCTCAGCAGGAGCTAAGAGGAAGAAGGAACAGAAAGAGAGGCACCGTCACTGGCCATCTCTGTATCAGGGATCTGTCGCATTTAATTGTTTACTCTCTAGACATAGCCTCTGCTTTGGAAAGAGCAGTATTCCTTTTGGAAACACACCAGCAGGAAGTCAGTTTCTTCGAGGACCTCATTCACACGGGGGCTTTGCTAAACAGCCTATGACCTTAGTAATTGAGGGAAGCTTAAGAGTACTCAAAAGCAGGTGACTCATAAACCCCACTCAAAAAGCAGAGCAATAACCCTAAATTAAGGAAGTGTGTCTCGCGAATTTTGATTTTCTTCAACTTGGCATCTGTTTATACTTCCCCTTCCTACCCCCACCACCCTCTTACTGTTTTTTTTTCCTACAGAGTGAGCTGGTGGGAATGACAGGAGGGGGCACTGGAACAAAGAGGTGTCACCAGCAGCGCTCCCTACCTCCCTGCCATGTGTGGAATGTGCACTATGATTCAAATACCATGTGATTTACATTGTCATCTGATTTGTACCATATCCTAGGAAGTAAAACAGACTCAGAGAGGTTAAGAAACTTGCCCAAGGTCACACTGCTATTTGGTCATGGAACATGCTTTAGGCAGCTTGAATGGTAGATAAACCAACTTCCCTGAGGTCTTTTGTCCAGAAAGATGACAGCAAGGGCTCCTGGCCTCATTACGAGGGTATAGGTGCTGGCTCTTCCAGGTGTATACAGGTCATCATCACATAGAACTTGCCTATTACCAGTTAAGAGGCAATCCTTTCTAGGCCTCTTCTAGACCAAAAGTTACTAAGGGTTATGTCCATTCTTGCTATCGTCTCACCTTCTAGAAGTTTTATCTCATCGCCAGAGCCTACTCTTTTTGTATTGATGGAGAAGGCCAAAGGGAACTAAGCCCTTTTATTCAGCTATTAGTTTTCTGTCCCTAAGTTTATTTACATTCCCCTTTTTGCCTCTATGTGCTCAAGTGTGGTTAGTTAACACTTAGAATAAGTAGACTGAGGAAAGAGAAGGGAGCACCTTTTTAGTTGGCCAGGGAGAAAGAACAGAGCAAAATTTCAAGAAAAAAACAAGAACAATGGCATATTTTTTCAGACACCCAAGATGATTTTAACTTGTAAATGTGTTCAGTTAATGTATACTTAGTCTAATATTACAATTGCTAATTATTTGTTAAATACTATTGAGAATAGAATTTTACAGATAAAGCAGAAGGCACGTCATTTCCCCCCCCATAATTTGCAAATCACACAGTATTCCAAGACTATTTTGCAGATTCATATCGAACATGGGAGGCAAGAGCACGTTGGCCGATGCATTTATAAATGGAAAGGGCTAAAAAAATTTGGACTTAACTGGAAAAAATAAAACCACTTATTTTTAATTGGCTAAGCCTTAAAACATTTGCATATTCATAAAGTGATGGATTTTTAGGATAAACCATAAGATGTTATTAAATAAGTTGAAGTGCTTTTATGTAAATTCCTTCTAAGCTAAACTAGCTTTTAAAAATTATTTTCATCTTTATTTGTATTTTAAAAATAACCTTGAATTTTTAAAAAAATTTTAATAAAAAATCAAATATATGCTTATTCAAGCATATTCAGTGAATTTTTCATGCTAAAAACTTGTGCCCAATTGACTAAGATTATTTACTTCTTATTTTTTTTTTTTTGGCCTTTTAGGGCCACAGTTGTGGCATATGAGAATTCCCAGGCTAGGGATGGACTTGTAGATACAGCTGCCAGCCTATGCCATAGCCACAGCAATGTGGGATCCGAGCCCTGTCTGCAACCCACACCACAGCTCATGGCAAGACTGGATCCTCCACCCACTGAGAGAGGCCAGGGATCAAACCTGCATCCTTATGGGTCCTAGTCGGGTTTGTTACCACTGAGCCACAACGGGGACTCCTTCACTTCTTAATGTTGATCTTTGACAGTGGACTCAGCAAATTATAGTGTATTTCCTATACTCAAAGCAGGGATCCCTACAAGTAACTTGATTTTGCATTAAAATGTTTTGCTCCCTTATCCTACATTCTTTAAAGGAGAGTAAACTAATAGAGTAATATGAGTATGTGATCCACTTTTTAGAAGCAATGCCAAGTAATTATGCCTTGAGCCACACAGGAAGTCCTGTGTTCCACTTTTTTAAAGAGAAATTTTCCCAAATTTGCTCTCTCGATGACAAGTTAGAATATTCTTAAGTGCAAAGTTTTAAGAAATTTGGAAATAAACACGGTGTGAGTTGATGGCAGTAGTCCTCAACCCATAACTTCTAAGTTGTCTAATATATACCAGCTGAATTAAGAACAAGCAAACCTTCTCATCTTTGTTGGGTGCAGAAGGGTCTATTTACCTGAGGAGACAGACTTCCTGTGATTTTTCTTATTTCTTTTTTTCTGTCTTTTTAGGGCATCACCTGCCGCATATGGAGGTTCCCAGGCTAGGGCCGCCGGCCTACCCCACAGCCACAGCAACACAGGATCTGAGGTGCATCTTCGACTTACACCACGGCTCACGGCAACGCCAGATCCTTAACACACTGAGAGAGGCCAGAGATGGAACCCACATCCTCATGATACTAGTTGGGTTCATTAACTACTGAGCCATGACAGGAACTCCATGTGATTCTTCTTAACGAGCCAGAGAGTGAAATATCTCCTAAGACCTTTCTGCCAGTCATTTTTTGTGCACCTCAGTTTATATATAAACTTGTATACAAAATAACGTCCAGGTATCATTTGCAAGTGGACTTTGTCTATATGAATGGCAGAAGGAGCACCTTCCAAACTGACATTTTATATAAGCCTCAATGGGAGGACAGTGGTGTTTCTCTTCTGTAGTTTTGGGATATTACCACTAGTTTCATTTGGTTTATCTAGTGAGAGAACTAGCCTAAACTATGAAAGGAGTTTCCTCCTCTTCGTTAAGCCACAGAAAGACCTTAAAGGTATTTTTTTTTTTCAATCCTAACACTTAACTTGCCAACATAGGCTAAGACCAAAGAATTTAGCAAGATGTAGATTGCTCACATCTCTCTCAGTTGGGCGCAGTTTTGTCCTGCAGGCAATATTTAGCAACGTCTGGAGAAAAACTGAGGAGGTGCAGTGCTACTGGCATCTAGAGATAGGCCAGTGCTGCTGCTACACACCTTACACCCCCATAGGACAGCCCCCACAGCAAAGAATTATCAGGTCTGAAACTTCAGTAGTATGGAGGTTAAGATTTCTTGTAGACTGAATGGAAGAAAAAAAGTCAATATAACACATTACTTCAAATGCCTAAGGAATAATAGATTTAAGACAAATTCCACTAGTCCAGAGATCCACAGAAAGCTCTCCTGCTGTCATATTGGGTGAGTCCTTAGAAGGATATTGCATACTTAGGCTGTGGTGATAACTTCTTTTAATGACTTCATATTTCTTAGGGAAACATCCTAACTGAAGGTACAATTTTAAAAATCCATTAGCACATTTATTCAGTGCCACACCATTCAGAGGCATCATGGAGAAGCCTATAAAAAGATACATGCACCCCAATGTTCATTATAGCACTATTCACAATAGCTGAGACATGGAAACAACCTCAATGTCCATTGACAGATGAATGGATTAAGAAGATGTGGTACATGTTCACAATGGAATACTACTCAGCCATAAAAAAGAACAAAGTAATACCATTTGCAGCAACGTGGATGGAACTAGAGACTCTCATACTACATGAAGTAAATCAGAAAGAGAAAGACAAATACCACATGATATCACTTTGATCTGGAATCTAGTGTATGGCACAAATGAACATATCTATAGAAAAGAAACAAACTCATGGAAATGGAGAACAGACCTGTGGTTGCCAAGAGGGAGTGAGACAGACTTGGAGTTTGGGGTTGGTAGATGCCAACTATTGCATTTGGAGTAGATAAGCAATGAGATCTTGCTGTATAGCCCAGGGAACTACATCTAATCACTTGGGATGGGACATGATGGAGGGCAATGTATCACTTTGCTGTATAGCAGAAATTGACAGAACATTGTAAATCAACATAAAATAAAAATATGCAATGGCTGCTTAAAATTGCCACTACAACAAAACAATGTCTCATTTTTCTACCATGTCTTGGCAATTATTTCTTCTACTCTGAAGCTGAATATCTCTCTAAAATATTCAAAGCACAGAAGGTAATTTATGACTATAAAATATCTCTGCTATCTCTGAAGTTTAGCTTTTAAATTTACTGTCTTTGTTTTTTGAATTGTTGCGTTTCACACCAAATTCAACAGAGTTGCCCACTGACTGCCTTTAAACTAATGGCAATCTTGGTTCTGCCATGAAAATAGGTAAAAATAATGTATCATATCCTTATGGACATATGTCCAAGTGATTTTTTTTGCTTTGATCTTTTTTAGGGGCCATACCCTCAGCATATGGAAGTTCCCAGGCTAGGGGTCGAATTGGAGCTACAGCTGCCGGCCTATACCACAGCTACAGTAATGCGGGATTTGAGCCCTGTCTGTGACCTACACCACAGCTCACCGCAAGACTGGATCCTTAACCCACTGAGCAAGGTCAGTGATCATCCCACATCCTCATGGATACTAATTGGGTTCATTAACTGCTGAGCCACGATGGGAGCTCCAAGTGATTTTTTTAGCTTTAATTTTTAAAGGATAAATATAGCATATGATCACATTAGAAAAATGTAATCACCAAATTTATAAGCATAAATGTGAAAAGTTAACTGCAGATCTTATGTTCTGCCTTATATATAACGTTAGGCAGTCTGATGGATTTATAATTTTTCATTTTTGCAATAGTTTTTAAATGGGAAATATGTGCGTATTTTCAAAATTCACAAGTTACCAAAGAATTTACAGGTTAAAATTGTCTTTTTCCTTCCCTGTTTCTAGCAATTCAGTTCTCCTCGAGGCAATCGGATAAATAGTACAATATATTTACAGTATGTATTCTTCATGAAATATTTTACACACTTACGGACACGTGTTTATAATGTTAACATTTATTGTTTACTACATGTTCAAATTGGTAAGATCTCTAACTATATTAGAAAATATTTCTTAAATATTTAAGTATTATGATATTATGAAACATATAACATTTTATAGGTCAAAAATGGTAATATCAATAAGTCATATGATTGGACCTAATATTAAGTGAGAGATTTCCATTTTCTACAGCAAGGCATCTGAGAACTTTCTCTCAACAGAACAACTTGAACAGCATAGCTGAATTTTCAATAAAAGGAGATCCCCAGAAGACAAGTACAGATTGCAAAATGAAATCAGTTCAAAACCCCTGAGGATTAGAGGTGTAATATTCATGAACGACCAGGAGATAAAGCCTTTGAGCTCAGAGAGAAAATGGAAGGCTCAGAGGAAATGGAATCGCAACTCTTACAAAAACCAGGGAACTTTGAGTAACTACACTCTCAGTTAAAGGGAAATGTTGAGGAAAAAAAATCTGCCCTTCAGTACAGAGAGGCAACAGAAGGAACTTGTCTTTCTCAGCCTTAGCTCTGGGTAAAGGGGAAAAAAGGCCTCCCTAAAAACCCATTAACCTTAGGGGCATTTTTTCCCACTAGAATTTGAGATTCTAATCTATGCTACCCATAGAGAATGGGCAATTCCAGCTAAGAAAGTACTGCAAAAGGGGCTTGGGCTGGGTGCATGCCTGATAGATGTGTAAGAAGCAAACACACAACCGCTTTAGAGAGAAGCATCTTCAACCCAGACCAGAAAATATTCCCACAGGCAAAATCTGACTTATCATGAAATAAATGAAAACACAATAACAAGACACAAAGGGGGGGGGAAGATTTTAAGATTAAGGAAACAAACAGAACTTCTAAACTTGAAATATACAGTCACTGAAATTAAAGTCTCAATAGGTATGTTAAAGAGCGGTTCACAACTGAGAAAACCATTGAAATCCAAGATGAAGACAAGGAAAGATATAAACAGGGAAAATGTAAAAGAGATTTTAAGACACATGGAAGGAGAGAAAGAGAAGCTTATTACGTGTCTAAAATCAATTTTAGATGAAAAGAATAGTCAATATTTAAAGAAACGTTGGCTGAGAATTTCCAGAAATGATGAAAGGTAAGGCTCCTCATGCTCAGAAAATGTGAATTCCACATAGAATAGAAACCTACATTCTATGATAGGGAAACTGCTGAAGATCCAAGACAAAGATCTTAAAAACAACCAGAAAAGTAACAGAGAAGATCTGTACTTTGGTTGAGATGACCAATCCAGTAGCCAGCAGACAAGAGTTTTGAAATCTCATCTTTCAGATTCCCAATCCTGTGCACCTTGCAATTGCTTTCTTCTGCTCCCTATCATTCTTTATTGCCGCCTTTTCATCTCCTGCTGTGAATCTCAGTCTCCATGAAATGCCTTTATAAATATTTACTCTGTTCTAATAGCTTCTAGCTTTACTCTCTGCTTTTAAAAATTTAAACATGTCATTCATTAACAAATATTTATTCAGCAACTACCATGTGCAAGGCACTACTCTGGAATAAAAAACAAAACTTCTACAAAAAAAAAAAACAAAAAACAAAAACAAACCCAGAAGGTCCACAAATATGTCCTGATGTTAGGATGCACTGATGTAGTCCAAGGGCTAGTCATGCACTGAACGTATTGTTAAGTACCTTGCATACCATCTTAGATGTATTAATTTTCACCAATTTGCTGCTTCTTCCTGGAATGATCTCCTGAAGACCTATATGCCCAGCCTCATACATCCCATTTGGTAGGAATAGGGAGGTGGCAGATATTAAGGTGACTAAACTTTTGACTCTTTAGCTCAGTAAGATGTGCTTTAATTACTTTTTTGATGAAAACTGTTTTTCCTTTTCTCCTTCCACATTTATGCCACGTAACAAGAACTCCTGGTTTATTCTGCAAAGGCACTTGATGTTCTGTTTCTATCTCTGCACTCCCCAAATGTGGACAAAGAATGTCACCTGTCATTTCAGTAAACAAAGGATTTTGCAGCTATCTAGCCATCAGTCACTGCAGCCAGCCCCCAGTGGTGGGCACTGAGGGGAATCCAAGATGGAGAAAACTAGGATACTGGTCCTAGGTAGTAAAAATGCATATCAATGGAATGACTTCTGTAAGCCCAGACTCTTACATCTTTCCCATACATGGCAAAGCACTAGAATCATTAACTTGAGATGTATGGTTTTTTTTGTGATTAGCAGTAATCTTTTGATATTCAACCACATTTTCTTTTTGTCTTTTGTCTTTTTTGGGCTGCACCTGTGACATATGGAGGTTCCCACACTAGGGGTCAAACTGGAGCTACAGCTACCAGCCTACGCCACAGCCACAGCCACGCCAGATCTGAGCTCTGCCAGATCTGAGCCATGTTTGCAACCTACATACACTACAGCTCACGGCAATGCTGGATCCTTAACCCACTGAGCAAGGCCAGGGATGGAACCTGCAACTTCATGGTTCCTAGTCAGATTCGTTTTCATTGCACCATGACGGGAACTCCTTTTTTGTTTTTTTGTTTTTTTTTTTTTGATCAACTGCTTTTTTTTCTCCAACAAAAATTGGATATCCTGGCTCCTTTCTTCCCTCTTGGGAATAGTCCATCAGAGCTATTTGAGAGGCTGCCTTTGTGGGTCTCCATAAGGTCACCTAATAAGACATAACCCTCAACTCCTAGGTTGTGCTTTTTTTTTCCCCCCAGGTTGACATAACCATCTTACCTTGATCAGTTCCAAACAAAAACAGTAACAAATAAACAAAATAAAAAGATTTAACTGAGATTTCAGAATGTAACCATCGATTTTATCTTTAGTCACGTCCTAGTTAGTCTCAAAACAATGATTCCACCCATCCTTTAAAACATGCCCCATGTATTTATTAGCTTGAATTTGTCTAAGCTTACATGTCTTTACT
>PVHT020000174.1:3654949-3688411 GCA_004024745.2 Catagonus wagneri | reverse complement strand
CCCTGGCCTTGCTCAGTGGGTTAAGGATCCGGCGTTGCCGTGAGCTGTGGTGTAGGTTGCAGACGCGGCTCGGATCCCGCGTTGCTGTGTCTGTGGCGAAGGCCGGCGGCTACAGCTCCTGTTAGACCCCTAGCCTGGGAACCTCCATATGCCGCGGGTGCGGCTCTACATAAAGGCAAAAAGACAAAAAAATAAAAATAAAATAAATAAAAAGAAAAACTTCTAATTTTGTGGTCTAAGGAAGCAATGGATACGATCAGATTCTGATAAGTAAGAATATTGAACTAATTCATTAGTTCCTTTATGAAGCCAAACCAAGTACCTGATATAAAAGTAGTTTTTAAGTTTATAAAATATTTATTGTGAAACTATCATACAGATTAAAGGTGTATAACTGTATAAAATAATGTAAAAATAAAAGGAACAATCTTGTGCTTATCAGCCAGCTTAAGAAACAGAACTTCACAAATACTTTTGAATATTATAGCCACACTGTACCTCTCCATGATAGCACACACTCTCCTTCCCAGAGGCAAACACCACCCTGAATTTTGTAATAATCTTCCCACTATCTTTCTTCATATTTTAATCACATGTATGTGTTGCTGAACAATGTATTGTTTATATATATGCCTATTTTTGAACATTATATGAATGGAACTTCATTCCTGCATCCTTCTGCAATTTGTTTTGAGCCCGATTTTTTTTCTTAAGTTCTTTTATTTTGGTTCATATAGCTGCAGTTCATTTTTACTAGCACAATATTTCACTGTATTATACTACAATTTATCGATTCTACTTTCAATGGATAATTAAGCTGTTTCTAGTGTTTGCAGTTATTGTTATATAAACAATGCTACTATGAACATTATTGTACTTGTTTCCTGGTGCCCATGTGCAAAGATTTGGAGTAGAATTGCTTGGACAATCAGTATAGGCACATTTAAATTGACTGGTACATAAATTGTTCCCTAAAATGACTGGAACAATTAATATTCTTACCTGCTCTGATTTTGTTCTTCTATGTCCTTCTCATTACTTGGTTTTGTCAGACTTTCATTTTTTGTTCTAGTCTTATGGTTGTGAAATGGTCTATCATGATTTAAATGTTCACTGATTGTAATGAGGTAGAGAATCTTTTGATACTTATTCGTTTCTCATGTTACCCATGTGACATGAATTTTCAATAAAAATTTTGATTATATTTTTCTGTTGACACATAAGTTTATTTATTGTGAACATTAGTCCTTTTTATGTGAATCACAAATACGTCTTCCTAGCTGGTGGTCCTTTTCTTTTACACTCTTTACAGGGTCTTTTAATGCATGGGTCTTAATTGTAATGAAAATGAATTTCTAAATACCTGTTATTGCTTACCTAATTTTTGTTAAGAAATCTCTAAGGATATAGAAGTTTTTCTTCCATATTTTCTTCTGGAATTTTAAATGTTTTGCTTTTTATGTTTAAGGCTTGTTACATCAGGAACTGATTCTTTTGGGCAAGCCATGAATTAAGGATCAGTTTTCAGTTTTGTCCTTATAGATAAGCAGTTATTCTAGATTCATTTATTGAATAATCTATCCTTTCCCAGTAATCCTGAATTTATTTGTACCTTTTGTCAAGATTTCTATGTGCATAGATTACCTTATTATTTTTTCATTCTGTTACATTATTTTCTCTTTGTACCAGTTACAATTTTAATTATTACGGATTTTTCTGATAAAAAATTATCAAGTAGAATTTTCCTATTTTTAACAAAATTTAAATTTCTACCCAACCTGTGCCTCAGCTGCAGCAGTGCCACATACTTAACCTGTTGCACCAAATGGAAACTTTCTCTACTTGATTCTTTAGGACTGTCTGGGCTCTTTTCTCTTCCATCTAAGTTTTTAAAAAAATTTTTAGTCTGTAATTGTAAATAATGTATAACAATTTAAGGAAGCATTTACATCTTTACAATACTAACCTTTCCAATAGGTGTAAATAACATGAACTTCCATTTATTTAAAATTTTTAAAATGCCTTTTTATTCAGTTTTATTATTTTTCCAATAGAAGTCTTGCTTATCTGGGCATTCCCCTTGTGGCGCAGCAGGAAGAAATGAATCAGACTAGTATCCATGAAGATGCAGGTTCAATCCCTGGCCTCAATCAGTGGGTCAGGGCTCCCGCATTGCTGTGAGCTGTGGCATAGGTCACAGATGTGGCCCGGATACTGTGTTGCTGTGGCTGTGGCATAGGCTGGCAGCAGTAGTTCTGCTTTGACCACTAGCCTGGAAAATTCTATATGCCTAGGTACAGCCCTAAAAAGCAAAAAGAAAAAAAGAAAAAAAAAAGGGGGGAAGTCTTGCTTATCATTTGATACATGTTTTCCTAAGTACCACTGATTTTCAGTTACTTGTGTAAATACTTTTTTTTTTAAAAAATGGATTTTCTGTTTCTTGCTTAGAGAAATGCATGTGTTTTTTTGTGTATTAATCTTATATCTTGCCAGCCTGACAGTTTTACATAATAATAACAATAATTTGTGTATCTCCCTTTTCATTGCCTATGTAGATGATCATGTCATCTACTGATGACATCTTCCCTCTTCCATTATGTTTCTTCCTACACTGTTGCTGGGAATGTAAATTGGTACAACCACATGGAAAACAGTATGGAACTAACTCATAAAACTAAATATAGAACTACCATATGACCCCAGCAATCCCACTCTTGGGCATATATCCAGACAAAACTTTCCTTGAAATAGACTCATGAATGCCTATGTTCAATGCAGCACTATTCTCAATAGCCAAGACATGGAAACAACCTAAATATCCATTGACAGATGAATGGCTTAAGAAGATGTGGTGTATATACACAACGAGATACTACTCAGCCATAAAAAAGAACAAAATAATGCCATTTGCAGCAACCTGGATGAAACTAGAGACTCTCACACTAAGTGAAATAAGTCAGAAAGAGATATCACTTTACCATATGATATCACTTATATCTGGAATCTAATATATGGCACAAATGAACCTTTTCACAAAAAAAAAAACCTCATGGACTTGGAGAACAGACTTGAGGTTGCCAATAAGGAGGGGGAGGGAGTGAGATGGACTGGGAATCTTGGGATTAATAGATGCAAACTACTGCATTTGGTATGGATGAGCAATGCCATCCTGCTGTATAGCACAGGGAACTATATCTAGTCACTTGTGATGGAGCATGATGGAGGGTAAAGTGAGACTGTGTGTGCGCGCACGCGTGCGCATGTCTGTGAGTGACTGGGTCACTTTGCTGTACAGTAGAAAATTGACAGAACACTATAAACCAACTCTAATAGAAAAAATAAAAATCCTTATAAAAAATAACTTACAGAGTTCTTGTCGTGGCTCAGTGGTTAACAAATCTGACTAGCATCCATGAGGATGCAGGTTTGATCCCCTGCCTTGCTCACTGGGTTAAGGATCTGGCCTTGTCTTGAGCTATGGTGTAGGTTGCAGACATTGCTTGGATCCCGTGTTGCTGTGGCTCTGGTGTAGGCCTGTGGCTACAGTTCCGATTGGACCCCTAGCCTGGGAACCTCCATATGCCACGGTTTTGATCCTAAAAAGGCAAACAAAACAAAAAACTTATGTTTGACTTCTGTAGCCTAGTTAGAGCACTCATCACTTTCAGACATTTTTTCTAAAGCTATAAGATATTCTTTTAATATGAAGATGCTCTAATTGCCTCTTCAAAGTTTATATGTTTTTCATTCACATTTGGTTCTAAGTATTTTAAATTCCCCTGTGATTTCTTTTATCCATGGGTAATTAAAACATGTGTTTAAATTTCAAGTGCATGAATTTCTAAAATTGCTTTTTGGGAATCACTATTTACCTTAATTTTCTTGAGATTAGAGTTTAGGATATGTATGATACAGATTACTGAAATTAAGAAAGGCTTGCTTTATGCCTTGTTCATAATGTATTTTTTTTTAAATGTTCTATGTGTGTTTGAAAATGTATACTCCCTAATAGTGAGCTCAGAAGTCTATATGTTCACATTAAAAAATTTAGATCAAGCTTATTAATTGTGTTCAAACCCTCATCCTTACAGATTTGGGGGGGGCTATTTTAAAGTCAATTACTCAAATTGGTGTGATATAACCTTTAGGCTGGTAGATTTAGCTTTCTTGTAATTTTTCCTCATTTAACTCTATATATTTTAAAGCTATGTTTTACGAGTATATGACTTCAGAATTCTATATATTCTCTTCCTGATGAAATGGAAATTATATATACCTGTCACTCTACCTTGGATATTGCTTTTAAAGTCTATTTTGTTTGTTATCACTTTAACTCTACAACTTTTATTTGGTTAGTGTTTGCCTGCTATCTTTCCAGTTAGTATCTTTATTATTATTATTAATCTGTTTTAGACTGCACCTGCTGCGTAAGGAAGTTCCCAGGCCAGAGACCTGAGCCACAGCATTGACAGTGCTGGATCCTTAACCTGCTAAACCATCAGAGAACTCAATATTTTTAATGTATACTACTAAACAATATCTAGCTAATTTAAAATAATCTAAAAAGATCTGCTTTTAACTGGAACCCTAGTCAATTTCTATTGATTGTAATGCTTGATATATTTGTATTCATTTGTATTTTCTTACTTTGCAGTATTTGTTCCACTTCTCTGTTTCTTTCTTTTTCTCTTGTCTCCTTTTATGTTGGAGAACTTTTTCGCTCATCAGGTTTTTTCTTCCTCTAGTTTTGAATACCTGTTTTAGTTATTTTCTAAATTCTCTCTCTCATGGACTCAAACACACACAATATTAGTGTATGATTTCTGTGTGAATTTGTGACAAAATGTTTAAATGACATAAAATAGTTAAAATATTAAAATATTCTCATCACCGTTTTATGTTTGATAAATATTAATGTTTAAACCTAATATAATAAATTTATATGAGCCTAATATGCTATTATTTATTTATTTTCTTTTTAGGGACGCACCTGTGGCATATGGAAGTTCCCAGGCTAGGGGTTGAATCAGAGATACACCTGCCAGCCTGCGCCACAGCCATAGCAATGCCAGATCCGAACTTCATCTATGACTCACACCACAGCTTACATCAATGCCAGATCCTTACCCACTGAGTGAGGTCAGGGATCAAACCCACATCCTCTTGGATACTAGTCAGGTTCTTAACCCACTGAGCCACAACAGGATCTCCAAGGCTTGTATAAATTTAGATTATGGCAAGAAAAGACAAGTATTTCTCTTTAAAGAAAATCCAGACAGAGAGACAAACATTTCTCTTTAAAGAAAATCTAGAATAATTGTGAGTCAAAAATTGCTTTTACAGACCAGACAGCTATTTCTCATCATGTTAGCATTATTTCTTACATGTCCGAATAATAGATAATAATTTGCAATTTTTGTTTTAGTCTCATTTAATTCTCCCTTGTTTTTTCAATGTAATATATACTTAATAAATTGTTCAAACAATTTTAATTCATTGGATGGATATCTCTAAAGAAGATTTTGTTATCTAAAATAAACTCAAAATGGCTTAAAGACTTAAATATAAGACAAGACACCATTAAACTCCTGGAAGAAAACATTGGTAAAACATTCTCTGACATCAACCTTACAAATATTTTCTCAGGTCAGTCTCCCAAAGCAACAGAAATCAAAGCAAAGATAAACCACTGGGACCTAATCACGCTGACGAGCTTTTGCACAGCAAAGGAAACCAAAGAGAAAACTAAAAGACAACTTACAGAATGGGAGAAAATAGTGTCAAATGAGGCAATTGACAAGGGCTTAATCTCTAAAATATACAAACACCTTGTACAACTCAACAGCCAAAAAGCCAACAACCCAATTGAAAAATGGGCAAAGGACCTGAAGAGACATTTCTCCAAAGAAGATAGGCAGATGGCCAACAAGCACATGAAAAACCGCTCAGCATCACTGATGATTAGAGAAATGCAAATCAAAACTACCATGAGACACCACCTCAGACCAGTCAGAATGGCCATCATTAACAAGTCCACAAACAACAAATGCTGGAGGGGGTGTGGAGAATAGGGAACCCTCCTGCACTGTTGGTGGGAATGGAAGCTGGTGCAGCCACTATGGAAGACAGTGTGGAGGTACCTTAGAAAACTATACATAGAACTACCATATAACCCAGCAATCCCTCTTGGGCATATATCCGGACAAATCTTTCCTTGAAAAAGACACTTGCACACGCATGTTCACTGCAGCACTATTCACAACAGCCAAGACATGGAAACAACCCAAATGTCCATTGACAGATGATTGGATTAGGAAGATGTGGTATATATACACGCGATGGAATACTATTCAGCCATAAAAAAAGAATAAAATAATTCCATTTGCAGCAACATGGATGGAATTAGAGACTCTCATACTAAGTGAAGTAAGTCAGAAGGAGAAAGACAAATACCATACGATGTCACTTATATCTGGAATCTAATATACTGCACAAATGAACCTTTCTACAGAAAAAGACAATCATGGACTTGGAGAACAGACTTGTGGTTGCCAAGAGGGTGGGAGAGGGAGTGGAATGGTATGGGAGTCTGGGGTTAACAGTTGTAGACTATTGCCTTCCATTACAGGAGCGGGTGGGGTTGGATCCTAGGACTGACTCTGGTCTACTGCCTGAGACCCTGGGCAGGGTAGATGCTTCACCTCATCATGTCATCATGTGCTCCCTGTTGGGGACACCCAGTGTTCTTCTTCCTCAACCACCCATAATCTCCAGACTGGTTATCTAATTTTTCTCTCACTGTTTTGGGGCCAGTCTTGAATGCACCTTTCCCACAAAGCATTCTCTATACAAGTGATGCCCTCAAAAGCATTTCCAGAACCTATTTGCCACACTTGAGGCGTTTCTTACATTCTGCCTCAAATCAGAGGCATATAGACATCTTAGCTTTAAACACATTCAAGATAGGTCTTTGCTTTCTTAAAATTCCTTACCGCCTACTAAATCCCTTCAATGTAAAACATAATCAATGTTGGATAAATATTCATGAATTTCATATAGAACAGGTATTTTTCAAAGTGATTTAGAATTCCTTTAAAATGCACTATACACACTGGATTTTTAATGAGGTCCTATATTCAGTACTGCTATAAAAAAGAATAATAATCCTCCAATAACTTCCTTGCTAAGTTCAGATTGTTATGTATAAAGTTTCCTCCTCATGGAGGATTTGGAACCCTCTGGGAGGCAGCCAAATGCTTTAATAATAATTCAGGCTACAGCAAAAATATTGCCAAAAGAACAATTTTTTTTCATATGTTAGTCTTCTCTTTTGAAATAGAAATCACAGCTTCTAGATATATCTAAGCCACGTGGTTGGTTCTACACTTCAATTTTAAAGATCATACTAATTCAAGAGTTTTACATTTTGGATCCAAATCTTTATTCCAAGTCTCTGGCTTATAAGATCTAAACATTTCAATAAAGGTTTGAGCACAATTTCTCAACTTTGCACTTCTGACATTTTGGGCTGGATAATTGTTTTGGGGTTGCAGGGGAAGGAAGGTGAGGCCCTCCCTTGTGCACTGTCGGTTATTTAGCAGCACTTCTGCCTCTACACTAGAAGGCAGTAACACTCTTCCATTACCTGCCTTGGGATATCAGCACATGACTCCACATTGACCAAAGTCTCAGAGGAGAAAATTCCGTTTCCTTATAATCCCCAGACCAGCAGCAATAACATCCCCTGTGAGCTTCTTAAACATTCAAATTGTTAGCCCAGGCTGACCTACTGAAGCAGAATTTCTGGGATGGTAACCAAGATATTGTCATTTAACAGGCTCTCCTGATGAATTTGATGTGAAATAAAGTTTTAGATCCACAGAGGTCCATGTCCAACTAAATAGGATAGAGCTTGGCTTTTGCAGTTCTGTAAAGTTCTTCAGATGGTTCAGATACTGACCAGAATTTGAGAGTCACTGTCGCAGAGGTTCTTAACTTGTCTGTGTATTAGAATCACCTAAAGTGGTGGGGAGTCGGGGGTGGGCAGAGATCTTGTGAAAATCCCAAAACCCAGGTCATGTTCCAGACCGATTAAATTACAACCTCGGGGGGTGGGGAGAATGGGACACAGGCATCAACATATTTGAAGCTCAAGTATTGGCTGCATTTAGCATCACCCGGAGAGCTCTTGCAAACACTTGTGACTGATCCTACTTTGTGACTGATCCTACTTTCTACCAATTAAATCAGAACCCTTAAGATGGGACTCAAGCATTTTTTGCTTTTCTCCAAGATACAGTGTCCCCATCTTACAACTCATGAAGTGTCTGAACAATCTTCTTCCCAGTTTAAGGGAAATACTAGGAAAATGATTTCGTACAGGAGTATTTGGCTTAAATTTTTGTTAATCACATTATTGGTCCCACTACCAATTTAAATTACGGTTTTTGGAACTTATAAGGTTATGATTTCTTGACTTTTACACTGTGTCTCATCTGCTGATACTAGAATAATGATGTCTAAAAGACTTTAAACTACACATCTCCTCTATAGTTCTCTATAAAATAATGGGCACATACAAGGCACATGGGAGGAAAATTGGCTTAAGTCCTTTACGGGACAACATAGAATTGGCTGTGAATCCTTGCTGAACATTCTTCTAGTATAAGCCCCAGAGAAAGAGACCTGGGCTATTAGGACCCATCATCAAGGGATGTGAGGGACACTGGGGCAGGTAAGCAGCCACCCTAGCTTCAAGGGACCAAATATTTGATCATCTAATGCTTTCTATTGGAAGATTAGTGATCAAAAGAAGGAAAATTCCTATTTTATGGTAAGACAAGAAAAGTTTAAACTTAATTCTTCTCTGCCCTTTGGCCTCCCCTCTCCCCCACTGTGCACTGTATAGCCACAGTATGCACCGATAAGACTATTGGCAAAACAGCTGCTCAACCATAACAGCAGCATTCTCCTAATATTAGCAAAACAACTCCTTAAAGATGCCATTCCCTCTTCATCTTTTAAGAGGTCTCATAACCCATCAGGATGACTCCTAGATCTGGATCGTGTAAACTGTCAATAACACATAACTTGATGTAGAGTTCTTTGTCCCCAAAAAACTTATGTAAACTGTGCCTCAACTTCTAATGGGTGGAACGGTTCTCAGGGTTTTCTGAGATGCTCTTCCCAGGTTATAATCCTCAAAATTATGGCTCAAATTTTCCATTTCTTTCTTTTTTTAAAAAATGTGATGTCCCCAGATGCTTCCAGCGTGCATCCAGGATGGAGAACTACTGCTCTAAGTTTGCATCAATGAGAGGCGGAATGGTGTCAGCAGGGATGCAAATCCTGGATTCCAATGGCCCGAGTTTGAACCTCAGCTTTACCACTTTGTGTTTGGTCTTGGTTGAGCTACTAATATCCTTATTTTTCAGATGAGGAAGACAATAATGGCATTTATCTAGGAGGTTGTTTTGAAGATTAAATGAAATGAGCCATTTAAAGCTCTCTGCATGGTATCCATGGAATAAAATAAGAACTCACTAAAGTTTACAATAATTTTTTAATGTAAAACTTATGGGGCGATTGAACATTAAGAAATGAATCTCTTCAGGAGATAAATATTTATAGGCAAATGTGTAATCCTTATTCTAAGCAAGACAAATTTGTTGGTGTCTAGAGTTGTGTTTCTAGAAATTGGGACTTGGCTACAAATTCTGGAAGCTGTCAACATCAAATAAGCTGTTTTACTATGGCTAGTCACATGGGTATCATGCACAGGTATCCTTTAATGGGTTTGATGGACTTTATGGAGAATCTGGCCATGGCTCCTTTGAGACTGTATGGTTGATGTAAGCTGCACGTCCCCTTTTATCCACCTTAGCCTTCTTAGAGCGTGCTCCCTGTAGCTCCCTCCATCTGTCCCTGTACTTTGAGTCTTTGGAGTCTCTCCTATTTTCATGAGCCTCTGGATGCAGAGGATAAGTTTGACACTTGGGAGAGGATCATGACATGTACAGTAGTGTTTCTCACAGTAAATATAGCTCAGCATCAGCATGCTCTAAGACATTACGAGAGATCTTGATTTTCTTCACTGCCTACACAGGAAGTTTTACACATCCTAGTAGCTCACTGAAAATCAGAATTTTTAATAAAATATCCATAAAAATAAATTTGTTGATGTATGTGTGCAGGTCCTAAAAATCAAGGTAATTCAAATAAAATCAAGGCGAGTTCTGATAAGAAATTAAAAAGATTCTATATCACTTTATAATTCTCTTTGCTTGTTATTATTTAAACAGATTCTGTTTCTGCCAGAGAACTCTGAATCTAGGAATCAGCAAGTCTGGAACCTGATGGAACTGTGTACAAATTCTGATCTACAATTTATTGTTTATGCTTCCTCGGTAGAATTAATCTCTGAATCTTAGTTTTATTAAAAGTTTATTTATTAGGAGTTCCCATTATGGCTCAGTGGAAATGCATCTGACTAGTACCATGAGGACACAGGTTTGATCCCTGGCCTCATTCAGTGGGTTAAGAGTTTATTAGAGTTATTGCGGGTGTTAAATGAGATAAAGGGTAGGTAACTCAGATGTCATTGTCCCCTCATCCTTTAGCTCCTACAGGCAACAAATCTATGTTTAAGACACAAATAATGGCGGGTGCAGAGCACTAGCCATCATGATGTTTCAAACTTTTTTTTGGAAATTATTTTCAACATTTAATTCATGCACTGAAGGAGAGAAATCTTTTTTTTTTTTGGTCTTTTTGGGGTCACATCTGTGGCATATGGAGGTTCCAAGGTTAGGGGTTGAATCAGAGCTGTAGCCTCTGGCCTGTGCCACAGCCACAGCAATGTGGGATCCAAGCCACATCTGCAACCTATGCCAGAGCTCACAGCAAGGCCGGATCCTTAACCCACTGAGTGAGGCCAGGGATCAAACCTGTGTCCTTATGGATGCTAGTCAGATTTGTTTCCGCTGAGCCACAATGGGAATTCAGAAGCAGAGAAACTTTAATGATCCTGATGAATCATCAAATTATACAAAATTAATGACTTATACAGAGATATTTTTTATGGAAAGATTTGCCATTTCGGTCTTATATTTAAACAGAAATGAAATTAAGTCTAATTTGTTACCACTTTTTGATCCTGAGAAACCCTAAGGCCTTCTCTAGGAGGTGATAGAATCCAAATGCCCCTAACGAGAGCAAATGCCTATGGACACATTTCAACTCCAGAGCATTCTGGTCAGACTGTCCATGAGTCATTTACATGGTATCGTGGCACTCTGCTAAGTGACATTTTCTATTAACTGAATGTTTAAGAAACAAAGGTCCATCTTTTAGTGTTTATCTTTACGAATTATTTGGTGGGCTTTATGCTTGGTATAAACCCTTATATGTTTATAACTGCAAATGAAACTTTTAAGAAGTAGTTCAAAGCTTGAGCTTGTGCTAAGGATAAGTGGCCAACAGGAGACAGGAGTGTTGGTCAAACAACATAAAGCAGTACTAAGTGTGTCATGTTCAAACCAGCAGTGCAAGGTAGTGCCCGGGGATTTGTTTAGAAATGCATATTCTTAGGCCCCATTATAGACACACAGAGTAGAGTCCAGCCACTTAATTTCTTTTTTTTTTTTGTCTTTTTAGGGCCGAACCTGAGGCAAAAAGAGATTACCAGACTAGGGGTCAAATCAGAGCTGTAGCTGCTAGCCTACAGCACAGCCACAGCAAAGTGAGATCCAAGCCACATCTTTAACGTACACCACAGCTCAGAGCAACACTGGATCCTTAACCCACTGAGTGAGACCAGGGATCAAATCTGCACCCTCATGGATGCTAGTCAGATTCATTTCCTCTGAGCCTGTTGGGAACTCTGAACCTGTGTTTTAATAAGCTCTCTAGATCATTCTACCATTCATTCAAGTTTGAGACCACTGTTCTAATGCCATACTTCCTAAATCTTGGCATTTAACACCAAGAATCACTTGGAGAGGTTGAGTTTTTTAAAAAAGGAGCAAACGGGAAAGCAAAACCCAAACCAGCAGATGACCTCATGCCAGCCCTCTAGATTCAGATTCAGTTGGCTTGGGACCAGGGAATCAATATTTCAAAAATATGTCTCTAGGTGATTCTATCAATTATTTGGGTTTGGAAACTATTTTATGAATTATCAGATTTCAATCAGATGTAGAGAGAAAGAAAAACAGAGGGAAGGAAGGAGGAGGAAAGGAGAAAGGGAGAAGGAAGAATAGGAGGGGGAGATGGGGAGAGAGTCAAACATCTTTTGCTTTTTAAAGTCAAAAGAGAATAGTTCTCTGATACATCTATATTTAATACCATTTTCAGAACTACTCTTAAAGGATTTACATTAATAGCAAGCTTTTAAACAGGCCTAGAGTAAAAAAAAAAGGTTGTTCCCTTTTCCCCTCATTTTGACTGTTATTAAAGATTATTTAATTCAGCCCTACTTAACTACAGGATTTGATTAGCATATCTGTTTCTAACATACTCGAAATATTTACCTCGGAGTCAGACACTTTCAGGACTTATCTTAAGCTCCAGATTCTTAGGCTTGGAATTAAAAACAAATCATACTAACAGTTTGACCTCAACATTCTGGCCACTGCCTACTTTTCTCCATCTTGAACCCTGGGAAACTATTCTTCTATCGAACTAACTGAAGGCAAAGCCCTCTTAGAGTCTTCCTCAGCTGCCATTTTCTCCAGCTCTCCCACATCAGATCTCCTGGTGTGTTTGAGGAAGAAAAATGCTCTCATACAAGATTATCTACAAATGATAGCACCAAAAAGTTTTGTGACAATTTTTCGAATATTTAAGGGGAAAAACATTCCCATCTCTCAAAGAGGAGAAGTATCACACTTTTAATAGTAATTCTAGTAATGACAACTGACCATGGAACAAAGGCCCCTTTCTAACTCTCTAGATATAAGTGACAAATTTTGATTTACCACCTATTTTTGTGCAAACCGTGAACTAAGAAATGAGCTTAGGAGTTCTCGTTGTGGCTCAGTGGTTAACGAATCTGACTAGGAACCGTGAGGTTGCGGGTTCAATCCCCGGCATCGCTAAGTGGGTTAAGGATCCATCGTTGCTGTGAGCTGTGGTGTAGGTTGCAGATGCGGCTCAGATCTGGTGTTGCTGTGGCTCTGGCGTAGGCCGGCGGCTACAGCTCCTGTTATACCCCTAGCCTGGGAACCTCCATATGCCGCGAGTGTGGCCCCAGAAAAGGCAAAAAGCCAAAAATAAAAGAAAAGAAAAGAAATGGGCTTACATTTTTAAGTGACTGAAAAATGTTATGAGAACCCAGCCACATTTACTCATTTATTTATGGGCCCATAGTAGCTTTTGTTCTATAATGTACAAAGGCAGTATCAGGAGCTAATATAGTGTTGAGTATTCATGCTACAAATACTATAGAGGTTATATAACCCACATACATGAAAATATTTCCTAGTGGCTCTTTTCCAAAAAAAAATATGCTGACTGTTGTCTTTGACTCTGAGGTCCAAAAGGATTCCCTCCTATTAATCCCTGATATTTGTCTTCCACCTAAACACCTTCAGGATTTTTATTTCACAAGCTTAGTTTTTACAATCCACCTTCCTTCTGAAAGAGCTTATTCCCTGTTTTATATACCATTATTTTATATTTTTGACAACATTTAGAATAGGGGAATTAGTAAGTGTATAAAATAGAGACTTCCAGAATTTGGCCCAACTGGGATATAAGGAAATGTATGGTGAAGGAAGCTGGGGCTTATGGCTTAATGAGAAGTGGAACTTGTTTTTCTCCAGGGCCATTTTCTGTCCTAAAGCAACACTGCTTTCTCCAGCATTGCTTTTTTTTTTTTTTTTCATGAGTAAATATATGAACAATAGACTTCTCTATATAAAGCTTAAAATGATTTTTAAAGTTATACTTTCAGCTATTTTTACTCATCTTTCACTTACACATCATAGTAAGTTATTTTTTGCTCAAAGAATCCAGCAAGAACATTCTTTGAAACAAGTGGCTGATAAGAGTATTGACATTTGAATTGCATTTAAAATAGAGGGAGAGAGGGTGAATGGGTGAGTATAAAAATCAGTCTTAGAGAAACAATGGTAATTCCACGTTCTACAAATGACATGAGAAATAAGACCAAGAAATAAATGAAAACCAGCAGCAACCACTTTTCAAAATGGTGGCCAAGCGAATTCTAAAACAAACAAATTTTCCTAACAAATTCAGCTACTACCAACCAACTTTTTGGTTCTCTTCTAGTTTTCTGAATGAAATGAACAAGAAAGTAGAGTTCACTGTAACTATTGATTTCAGGTAAGCTGTCATAGACATGTCTACATTTCATTGCCAGTATTATTGGGACTTTCAAGCAGCTACATGATAAAATAACTCATAAGCACATAAATATACTGATTTTTTTTTGCAAAAAATTACCGAAGAACACAATCATTGTAGAGGCAGAATCACATTTTCTTTGCATTATTTTTCATGTAAATGCCATTTTATGAGAGTGACAGAAATGTGCAGCTATCATTTCCAATTATATGTCACAATCCCAATAAGAGAAAATTGATTCTCAGAATACCATTTACATCTTACTTTTAACAATTTGGATTTCTTTAAATGTAGGCATTCAAATAGTTTTTAATCTCATTTTTTAGTGGCAGGGGAGATGTACATATTTAAAAATATGGTAGAAACTTGTGCTAGGCTCCAGATTGAACAAGTAGCAGATGAAATGTCCACATTTGTGGATTTTGGATGACTGCTTCATGGCCTGCATACCAAACAACTTTTAGCTGGAGGTTAAATAGCAAGAATGACTAAAAGAAAATGCCACTTTCGCTACTGAAAAAGCAAAACAGCTAAAATTCACTGAGTGTTTAATATATAAGGCACTGTACTCAATGCCTTGCATGCTTCATCTTGTTTCTCTTTCTGATGCCTTTGTGTTTCTAATTCTCAACATTTTGGCTCCAATGTTCTGTCAAGCAGTATCTTGAAGCAGATAGAAACAGGTTAAACAGGTGCAAAGAGGCAGAGACGATGAGCCTGCCGTAGGCTAGCTCTTCACCCTTGCAGCACCCAGTCACCTGGGGAGAAGATAGTAACACGTTTATCAAGGTCACTGTAACTGTAAAAGTTAAAGTCACTGCACAAAGTAATATCATACTCATAATTTTCCTCTCAAACACCTCTTTTGTACAGTAAGAAGAGCATTGGAGCCTCTTAAGAGTCTCTTCTAAAGTTAAAATTTTATGATTCGGTGCCTCAATTTCCTTGTATCTCTAAAGGGGCTAGCGCTATACATACATGGCAAGGCATAATGTTAGGAATATTCATGCATAAGGGCTCACTTCTGTGGACAGAGTTCCAAATGCGAAGGGAGGACTCCTCTAGTCCTAAGGAACGTCAGCTTGCATGACAATGGACAAGTCTCAGGGGATTGCAGAGCTGTTAGGAAATTTTCAGAACTTAATGTTCACGTCACAAGGGGCAAGTGGAGCCCTCATTTCCTCAAGGTTAGAAGAGACTTAATGTTAGGAGTGATAAGGACTTCCAGTAGGAAATAGGTGGGTAAAAAGGAATATTCTGTAGGGACTTGTGTCAAGTTTGGAAGTGGGAGCAGAAATAAAAGATGTTATAAATATATCTAATCTGATGAAAGTTGTTAACATATGTTATAATCACATTTTTATGTTCATAGTAAACTCATCATTTGGGTGCAAAAAAATTAACCTACCTTTTACATTTCTTTCCATTTCTCCCTTTCTTACTCTTGCTCTTAATATTGAATGAGGGAGGATCCTTCTCCTAACTCATCTTAATTATTGGAGCAAAATAAAAGCTGGAACCATACCATTTGGGGGCATATCTTGAGACAGATATGGGAATAGCGGCTATAACCAGAGTTGTCATGAACAAGAGGAAGGCTGTACTCAGAGTCGAGAAACCAATATGGGCTATAAGCTATCTGTATCAGTAAGGATTTCTTGTCGGTCCAAGGCACAGAAAATGTGAGGCATAAAACAGCCTAAGTACAGAGGGGTTTATTTGCCTCATTCAATATCAGCTCTCAGTGCCTTCAAGCAGCTAGGACCTTCTCTCTGCACCTTCACCTTTGGTGTATTCATTATCTATTGCTGTGTAACAATGTTACCACAAACTCAACCACTTAGAACAAGTACCTCTATTATCTCAGTTTCTGTGGATCAGGAATCTGGGAATAGTTTAGCCAGGTCTTCTGCAGGTTACAGTCAAGATGTTGGCTAGGGCAGGATTCTTATCTGAATGTTCAACTAAGGAAAAGTACAGATTCTGAGCTTGCATAGCTGGGAACATTTATTTCTTTGTGCTGTGTTAGACTGAGGGCCTCAGTTTTTTGCTAGCTGTTGGCTGGAGGCCACTCCAGCTTTTAGCTCCTTATTGATCAGAGGCTCCCTCGAATTCCTTGCCACATGTATCTCCCCCAACATGGCCACTTGCTTCTGCAAAGCTAGCAGGTGAGTCTCTCAGAAAGATGTCACAATTTTATGTAACATGCTCACAAGAACGACATTCCATCACTTTTGCAGTAATCTGTTGGTCAGAAGCAAGGTCCCTCCTACACACAAAGGGAGGGCACGCACATCAAGAAGTGGGGATCTTGGGAGCCATCTCATCATCTGCCTGCCCCACCCAGCATGGGCGCAAGGTGGCTACTCTACCTCAAGACACCCTGTATCCCAGGAAGGAAGGAACAATCAGGAATGTAGTCCCAGGACACTTCCTCTGACATACGACTGTTCAGAACTGCATAGCACAGCCATGCCATCTTGATGGCAGGTCAGGAGCTCTAGTATTTAGCTTCTCCATCTTCTGTAATATAGGCGGTTAAGGGTTTTTTTGTGTGTGTGTTTATGAGCTAGGGTCTGCCATTTACTCCAAAGTGGCAAGGGAAGCCTACAATGGTTTAGAATAGTTTGGATAAGGACCTGTGGTCTTTGCATGGGAAAGGAAAGATGGATGTGACTAGGTTTAGTGATTTCTTAAATGCGGCCAGCAAGACATGAAACAGCCACGGTTGTGACATGGCTTATTTTTCCTACCTCTCAGGCAGATGTGGTCTAGGGAAATTGTGGGGGTGCGGAGGACTATACATAGATGTGTGGAATAAGGGTGTAATATAGTGATATAGATTTCCAGAACACATAGAGAAAGCAGACTCTAAATTATTTATTTTTGTGTGTGTGTGTGTTTATAGGGTCGCATCCGTGGCATATGTAGGTTCCCTGGCTAGGAGTCAAGTGAGAGCTACAGCTGCCGGCCTATGCCACAGCCACACCAGATCCTAGCCATGTCTTTGACCTACACCACAGCTCACGGCAACATCAGATCCTTAACCTACTGAGCAAGGCCAGGGATCAAACCTGCGCCCTCATGGATACTAGTCAAATTCGCTTCCACTGAGCCATAATGTGAACTCCTAATTTTGTAGTCAAAGTTTCAAAATAGTGCAAATGGACCTTCATTGTATGTATCTGCAATACATCGGCCTTGCTTTTTTTGTAAACTAGCAAAAGACCAGATCCTAGCCTTTTTCTGATGTTCTGAAGAACATTAAAAGTCTCCTACAAAAGGTGTCATAAAAATGGAAGAGTTAATAATTTTCAGAACTATTTCAACAATGATTTCCTCATGTGAATTTTTTTCATAGGTGTGCCCTCAATATTTCACTTTAGAACTACTTCCTTACCTTATCTTTTGGAATAAATCTCTCAATTTAAATGGACCACACTGAAGAAAAACAAAACAAAACAAAACAAAAATCTTGCTCTGCGTTATGCCAGAAAGAAATTACATGCCTGGAACTTTTCACCAATGTGGTGGCATTGCCTCAAGACAAACGTTTCCAGGGAACTAAATTCTTTATAATCATGAAAGAAAATCTAATTATTTTCTCATTGTATGCTCCTTGGGTATAAACATTGTTACAAAAATTAGGCTGAATTTTGCTTGTCCTATTTCTCTTCATAGTGCAGTTTATTTTTGGATGAAATCAAGTCTAACCATAGTCATATCCAAGTACTTTATGAAAAACAAGGATATTCTGTCAGTTTGAGAGATGAATGAGAGGCAATACAAGACTCTTGTAATTTGCTTTTCTGCTTTTTAAAAATTATTATTATTATTATTTTGTCTTTTTAGGGCTGCACCTGCAGCATATGGAAGTTCCCAGGCTAGGGGTCGAATCATAGCTGTAGCCGCTGGCCTACACCAGACACAGCAATGCCAGAGCCAGGCCACGTCTTTCACCTTCACCATGGCTCACAGCAACACCAGATCCTTAACCCACTGAGCAAGCCCAGGGATCAAACATGCATCCTCATGGATGCTAGTCAGATCATTTCCACTGAGCTATGATGGGAACTCCAGCCTTTTAAAATTATTATTAACTTTCTAGAAAGAGCAAAACAATTTTAAATGAAGCTCTTCAGCTTTCTACTCTATTGAAACATTTCAGTAACTGATCATTATTTGGGCCAGCAGACTGGACTACATTTATATGTTCTGTGTCTTTGTTTATCTAGCACCTTTCTTCACAAAGTTCAGTGCTGATTAAAACACTATTGCTAAACAGCATTGCTAATGCTCTGGGCATCCAGGCAGCATTATACTTGATCTGTTAAGACTGCTAGAAGCTTTATGCCACGTGGAAACAACAAAACACTTTGAAGGAAACACTAAAACTGTCCACCGTGAGAATACATAAATATGAAATGCATGTTTACATAAATATAAAACCAGAGAACACTCCTTTATGGATTTCTTTGGGGGCAGTAAAATGGAAGATTTTAGAGTAAGGGCATAGATGCACTTACTCATTTGGAGTTCCTATTTTGTACGAGGTAAGAGATTTAGTTGCAATCAATTTCAATTTCATAACTCGAAGGCTTTTCTCAACTCCAAATTTTTGACCTCAACAGGTCAAAAGGATTCAAGGGTAAGGTGAGTTGTGTTTTTGATGCTACCTAATATCATCAGTTTTCGGCTGGACCTTGAGGACTTTATTTCTCTAGCTTTTACAGAACTCTGTGTTTAAAGGGGGAGTAAAAATCACATCTCAGACACAAGATGGTGATGAAGTGGTGTCCCAGTGAGTCTAGGAAACGTTTCTGACAGTGGCAGCACATCTAGGGTAACTTCCCTCTGTATGAGAACCTCTCACGGGGCAGCCACCTCTGCCCAGGCAGTTTCTCTAGTGACCAGCATCTCAGTAGGCTCTCTCAATTCTAATGCATTTTATATCAGCCATGATCTGTTAGTTTCTGCTGCAACCAACTACTGCAAACTTAGTAGCTTAAAACACAAATGCATTATCATACAGTTCTTCTGGCCAGAAATCTGACATGGATCTCACTGGGTTAAAAAGGCAAGATGTCAGCACGGCTGTGTTATCAGTCTTGAGGCTCTAAGGGTGAATTCGCCTCCCTGCCTTTTCTAGCTTCTAGAGGCCACCCACATTCCTTCAGTCATGGCCCCCTTCTTCCATTTTCAATACCAGCAATGGTGGGTCAAGTCCCCCTTACCTGGCATCATTCTGAGCTCCTGACCGTCTCTGTTATTGACCCTTGTCATTGTATTGGGCCTACCTGGATAATCCAGGATAATCTAATATTAAAGGCAGCTGATTAACAATCTTAATTCCATCTATAAACTTAACCCCTTTGCCTGTAATGTAACGTATTCCCAGATTTTGGAATTTAGGAGTGAACAGCTTTGGAAAGCATTACTCTGCCTACCAGAGTTCCTAAATAGTGTTTAAATCAAGAGTGGTTTTCATCAGCTGCTCATACTGAAGAGCAAAAAGGCAGGTATAGTACTGATGAAGTGTGAATTTAGCTTTGCCATCCAGCCCTGCCCCACACAGAGGGTTCTGAATACAGAGGCCAGTCAACTGTCCTCGTCTCTTCTTACCCCTTTAATATGGCAGAGAACTCCCTTTGCATTTACTCTCTCCTATGTTGTTGCTAAGGATCTAAGTCCATGTGAGCTGTTAACCAAAATCTGTCATTTTCTTTCTTGCTCCTCAGACTATAAGTTCCTAGCCTCTTTTGAAGTTAGGTGTAGGTCATATGAGTGGCTTCTAGCCAGTGGAAGTCAGCCAGTTGACTCAGAATCCTTTATGGTTACCAAAGGGGAAAGGGCGGGGGAGAGAAGAGATAAATTAGGAATTTGGGATTAACATAAACATACTCCTATGTGTAAAATAGATACCAGCAAAGACCTACTCTGGTAGCACAGGAAACTATGCTCAGTATCGTGTTAAGGGAAAAGAATCAAAAAAAAAAAAAAGACCTGTATGTATAACTGAATCACTTTGTGTATATATCTAAAACTAACACATTATAAATAAATTATTCTTCAATTAAAAAAAGTATTTCTCTGTGAGGTCTTCTATGATCTTTCCCCCTTCTTTCTGATTGTGTTGGGATACCATGGTAACTTTATAATCCAATGGTTCATCTCCTAAGAGCTTCTATATAACAATGTGCAAGCAATAGTGTGCTGCCTCTGACCTTGAATCCTCATCCCCAACTAGGACTGTTATATAAGAAAGAAAGCAACTGGTTCTCTAAGCCACTCAATTTTTCGAATCACTTTGCTACTGCCTACATGAATTATTTTCTCCTGCACTCTTTGCATCTTATGATTTCTGTAGCCAGGTACACCCTGGGCTGTATATCTATAGCACTCCTTTGCAGGCTCTCACTTACTCATTTACTGAACTTATGGTTCAGAGCCACCCACTAGCCTATGTGATGCCTTTATGAATATTAGGAAAAGGTATCTTTTCCTTTGGATGGGCCAAATTAAAGGGCATCTCTTTGGGCTGAGGCATTCTGTGAGTCTTAAGTTGACAAATAGATAAACTTCTCTCCTTCTCCCTGGAAGTGGATTTCATGTGCCAGAATGAACGTAAAATTGTTAGCTAAAGGCAAAGTGGATTTTGGTGCCTACTTGCCCATCATCTGGGCACTGTTACATGGCACACAATGCATAGCTTTCCATGGAGGCCCTGCCAGGACCCATCCTTTACTCTTAGTACAGCTCACCCCACAACAGGGCTGTCTGTGTAAGCCTGGCACTGGTACCTCTGGTGACTCAAGACATTCATTTTATTGAAATCGTCTTTTCACTCAGCTTTCTAGGGAAGTAGCATTTGCAAGAAAAAGATGCACTTCTGACAACGTGAGCACCCTCTCAGTTATTAGAACCTTAACCTGTGCTCTCTGTGGGTAGTGAGAAATGCATACATGGAAACAGCCATGGCTGAGAAGCTAATGGGGTCCCTGTGTAAGAGGTGGGGGTCCAGATCTGACCTGGGACATCCTTCTTACCTCTGTGCCCCAGAAGCACACACAGCTACCACTCTGATCTTTCAATTTCTTTGTCTAGTAATTGTGGCACCTGGTAACTGTATACCAGTTTAGAGCATGATATTTCTGAATCGTGGCAAGCACCAAGCTTCCTGCTTTGAACTCGCCACAAACACAGGACAATTTCCATATGTATTTACTGAAACACATAGTTTTCTTCTGGGAAACAGAGGAAGACTCCATTTTTTGGGCTGTGTTGCAGTCAGGTATAGCCTTGTGGCTCAGCTCTGACCAAGGGAGTAGGGGTTAGAGTAACGTGTGCCACTCCCAAGCCGAGATAAAGAAAGCTCACCTTTAAATAAAACTTTCTCCAAGATAAAGAAAGCCTGTTTTTCAAATGTAAGCAGAGATTTTATGGAGACAGGAGTAGACCTGTTTACATTAGGAATATAAATTTCTCTCCCTCTCTTAAGAGGGGAGGAGGGCTAGATGTCTAGCTCCTATATAAGCTACCAGTTGCATAAGTTTGGAGTTCCTCTCATTGGCAAAAAAAAAAAAAAATCCCATTTTCATCTCCATTGTCTGTCTTCTCTCGTATATAGCTCTGCATGGAGGCAAGTGGTATGTGATGAGACCAACTCACTTATTGCTAAAGGCAATGTGAGGTCTAATCTCTGATCCAGAAATCTGTGTTTACTTTTGGGGTACACATATTTAAAACCACACCTCTATTTCCTTATATTCTCTCTTCCCTGTCTTCTGGCTGGATGCAGGGTGTCCAGTGAAGGGATCCCAGGCCTTATGGTGAACCTAAGTCACTAGATAGGGAGAGTCTGTCTCTGAATGTCTACATCAAGATACCCCTGTTGGCCCATGTGAGAATGATGTGAGCAAGAAACCGTCCCTTAACATTTTAAGCTATCGATTTTCTTGGTTGGTTACAAGAGCTGATGTAACTTACTTCAAACAAACCTCTTAGTGTTCATAGTAACTTGACATTAAAAGCACTGAGTTAGGAGAACATGAATTTTGTATAAATGTTACAAATCAGTACATAAAATACTTTTTATCCTTACGGTTACTTCCAGATAGTTTATGAAAAATTGAAATGATCTTTAACATATGTTATTCAAAACAGCATAATGTCTATAAACAGTAGAAGACATGTTATATAATAATAATGCTGTTATCATTTAGGACTTTGGGATAATAGGTCTATTCATACTTCATTTAAATTTAAATATGCAAATATTCCTTTTGACAGAGAGGTTTAGCGTATTATGTTGTAATGACATTCAGCCTCTTTTCAAAATGTAGCTAATTTAGATCATTTCAGAGAAAATGACAACTGCTCCCTTGTTACAAAGAGCATAAATGAGATGATTTATAATTTTTACTGACTAAAGTTAATCATTGACGTTAATAACACTTCACACTTACATAACACTTTACTTCTGTATATATTATGCGTATTATCACAAATGCACCAAACATCTCTGTGAGCCAGGCAGGAGACAAGGTTTAGTGGACACATGCACATGTACCTGTATGTATGTGTGTGTGTCCATGTGTGCATGTGCCTGCATACACGTACATTTCCCCACAACCTCTGTGGAAACTGTGGTGCAGGCGTGGGAATGAAACAGAAGTACAAGAGTAAAGATTATTCATATTGACATGGCTGAACTTGGAGTCTGGCAGTGAGTGCACGTGTCCAGGGGCAGCAGAGTCCAGGTGTGGCCATGAGTGAACTCTGGGGATGGTACTAGAGTCAGTATTCAATGGAGACTCATCTTGTTGGGAGATCTTGGCCATCATTGTTTTCCTTGGTTCCTACTGTTTTTTGTTTTTTTGGGTTTTTTTATTTTGTTGTTTTTTTATTAGAGTATAGTTGATTTACAATGTTGTGCCAATTTCTGCTATACAGCCAAGTGAGCCATTCATACCTATATATACACTCTTTTTCTCATTATCTTCCATCATGTTCTGTCCCAAGAAATTGAATATAATTCCCTGTGTTGTATACAACAGGACCTCATTACTTATCCATTATAAACATAATAGTTTGGGTCTATTACCCCCAAACTCCCTGTCCATTCCCCTCCCTCCCCCTTCCTCTTGGCAACCACCAGTCTCTTGTCTATGTCCGTGAATCTGTTTGTTTTGTAAATAGGATCATTTGTGCCATATTTTAGGTTCCACATATAAGGAGTATCATACACTGTTTGTCTTTCTCCTTCTGACTTACTTCACTTAGTATGAGAATCTCTATCCATGCTGCTGCCAAAGGCATTGTTTCGTCCTTTTTTATGGCTTCGTAGAAGTCCATCGCATATATGTACCACATCTTCTTAATCTATTCATCTGTCGATGGACATTTAGGTTGCTTCCATGTCTTGGCTATTGTGAATACTGCTGCAATGATCATAGGGGGGCATGTATATTTTAAAGGTATGGGCCTGATTAGCACTTGGAGGAGGTTCCTACTTTTTTTAAAAAAGGACTTTTCATGTCTCTTCATCAGTTCTGTGAACTATTCAGTGTACTCTAAAGCAGGCTTGGCTTTACTGAAGTTGGCTTAGTTGGCTTGTATTTTTGCAATCCAAAACTTGACTGCCACAAAGTGCTTGGAAGTATTATCTTTTGTCTCAGAGTTTTGTTGATAGGGAAGTTTGGTGCCAGAAGAAAAAGAAGCTCTAGGGTTCAAGTCTATTCAAGGAAAATGAGTGCCTAAGAACTGCTTGCCTTTGGGGACATCAGCCCCAGCTGATGATATCCTGCTTCATGCTCAGACTTCTGGTGTAAAGTTCTGTTGTTCTTTAAAACACAAGATATCTGATTCTTAGCCATCCTTTAAACCTCCCTTGACCTGTCACTTTATCTGAGAAGTCTTCAAAGTCTTCCTTCCTTCTATTCTGATATGTGTCTACTCTTCTTGAACTTCCACAGCATGCCCTTTATACGTGTCATTGTGTTTAACACACTGCCCCATGACAGCCAGGTTGGCCACAGAATGGTGAGGGAGCCTGAGCTAGTTACTTGTCTCCCAGGCCTGCTTGGAACATAGCAGGCACTTGAATGTCACTTCAATGACTCAGGCAGACTAACGCCCTTACTATGTTCAGAGCAATGCATCACAAGTTTGTGGACTTCTACTTCTTCCCAGCTAGGAAGCTACATTCCTAAGCTAAAAAGCTACATGCTATGCCACTATTTCATGTTTTTTTTTTTTTTCTCCCCTTGGCCTGGATTAGCACTAAAATTCTTTTACAAGCATGTTCTCTTTGGATGTTAGTAACATTTTAAGGGCAGGGACTGAAAGTAGGCTGTGAGGAACTTATGGTTCATCAATTACAAACTCAAAATTTTTTTTAGAAGAAGAAAACTGAAACCAACCATTCTGATTCACAGGCTTGTGGTCACAGAGTTGGTTAGAAACCACATCTGCAATCACAAACTTTGTCTTTAATATCCAGCCCAGTGTTCTTGTCACTCTTCTACCTTGCCTTCTCCTAATCAAGTCATGGGTGGAGTTCCCACACATGACTTTATTAGAAAGATCTCATACAACTCAACACTAGGATGTTTGGTTTGTCCTGGGAAGGGGAGAGTGGCGACTAATATTTGCTTTTCTACCAAGGCAATTATAGGCATGATGCTAAACACACTGTATATCTTACATTGTTTAAATTTTTCAATAACCCAATATATTTTATTATATACATTTTATAAATGAGAAATCTGTAGCCCTGTGGGTAAATTGTTCAAGGACATAGAGCTGAGACCCAAATTCGAACATGTGTGATACCAAAGCTATGGCATAATTAGATTATTACACACACACACACACACACAAAGAGTCTTTCCTACCACAAAGAAATGTTACAGAAATGACTTGATCTCCATCTGGGCTTTTCCACTCTCCTCTTACCAAATCCTGCATTTGCCTGGCCACGTCATGATTTTTCTTAGTTACATGCTCCCTTCTCTAGTTCTTTCTAGCAGGTCTTCTAAACTAGTTCAGAACTTACTTCTTCCTGGAAGCCTACCATTCAGGCTTTCGCCTGCCATCCCTATGTACTCCATACATGTTAGAGGGAACATTTAGATGCCACAGACTATCCTCAAACCTTCAGCCAACATTCTATGCAATGCATCTTGCAAAGATGGTCATCATTATTGCTTAAAATCTTCAGTGAAAGGGTCTTTATAAATTTTCTGCAGCCTATTCTATCGTCTCAAATTACAAAATTAGACTTGGAAGTAATCTCAGGCATCAGTCCACTTTTAGCCATGTGCGGATGAGGAAACCTATCTGGAGAGGTTAAGATGACCTGTATAGGGCCTATGTTATACTTCCACTTACTAAGTGGTTGAATTAGTTCAGGTTCATTTTCTTTATTTTTTAGTGTAAAATGGGGGAAAAAAACTCCACTAATGATCTAATGGTCAGTCCTGTAAAATTCCTTCACAAGAAAAAGAACAAGTAAAATCTCCTTTTACTTTTTTCTGGTTTAGGCCAAATAGTGTTTGCCTCTTTTTGCTGTTTTTTTCCTCTCCTCTCCTTTCCACCCTCCACCTTCTAACACCTAGTCATTGCTTATTTCCTCAAGGATTTTAGGTAGCTGCCAAATAGTCCCTTTTCCAGGTTTTATCCCAGAGCATATTACTCAGAAGATATCTTTCAACTATGTTTGGATTTAGTACAAACGTTCTACTGAGTAGTAAAAATATGGGTATCTAGAATATAGATGCAAAGATCCTCAGTGAAATATTAGCCAACTGAATCCAACAACACATAAAAAAGGGATTAATACACCATGATCAAGTTGGATTCATTCCAGAGTCACAAGGACAGCTCAAAGTATGCACATCATTGTGATATACCACTTCAACAAAGACACAAAAACCATACAATCATTTCAATAGATGCAGAAAAAGCATTTGATAAAATATCCACTCATGATTAAAAACTCTCACCAAAGTGAGTATAAAGGGAACATATCTCAACATAACTAAAGCTACTTATGACAAACCCACAGCCAACCTAATACACAATGGTAGAAAGCTGAAAGCCTTCCTGCCAAATTCTGGAACAAGATAAGGATGCCTACTCTCACCACTTCTATTCAAAATAATATTGGAAATCCTAGCTACAGCAAATCACGTAAGAAAAAGAAAATGTATCCAAATTGGCAAAGAAGAAGTATAATTGTCATTATCATGCAGATGACATGATACTGTATATAGAAAATGCTAAAGACTCCACACAAAACTACTGGAACTGACAAGCGAATTCAGCAAGGTAGCAGGATACAAGATTGACATAAGAAATTTGTTGCATTTCCTCATGCTAATAATGAAATATAAGAAAGACAAAGTTTTAAAAAATTCTTTTAAAATTGCATCAAACAAAATGAAGTACTTAGGAATAAACCTGACCAAGGAGACAAAAGACATATGCTGAGAACTCTAAAACACTGATAAAGAAAATTGAAGATGATTCAAAAATATGGAAAGATATTACATACTCTTGCATTTGAAGATTTAAAATGGTCATATTACCCAAAACAATCTGCATATTTAACACAATCTCTATCCAATTACCCATGGCATTTTTCACAGAACTAAGAAAAAAAAAACGGTCCTAAAATTTATAACCTTAAGAGACCCAGAATTGCCAAAGCAATCCTGAAGAAAAAGAACAAAGTAGGAGGCATAACTCTTTCAGACTTCAAACACTACTACAAAGCTACAGCAATCAAAACAAGATGGTACTGTCACAAAAAGAGACCTATGGATCAGTGGAACAGATTAGACATCCCAGAAATAAATCAACACTCCTGGAGTCAATCTTTGACAAAGGAAAAGAATATACAATGGAAAAAAAAAAGACAGTCTATTCAGCAGCGGGTAGTAGGACAGCTGGACAGCACAAGTAAATCATATAAATTAGTTAAGTTAAAACACTCTCTCATACCATACACAAAATAAACTCAAAATGGCTTAAAGACTTAAATATAAGACATTACACCATACAACTCCTAGGAGAGAACATGGGAAAACACTCTCTGACATAAATTGTAGCAATATTTTCTTAGGTCAGTCTCCCTCCAGGCACAAGAAATAAAAGCAAAAATAAACAAACGGGACCTCATCAAAAACTTTTGCATAGCAAAGGAAACCATAAACAAAATCAAGAGAGACATTATTTTCTACAGACTGGAGAAATATTTGCAAATGATGCAAACACCAAGGGCTTAACTTCCAAAATATACTAACATCTCATACAACTCAATATCAAAAAACAAAACCCAAACAACCCAATCAAAAATGGACAGAAGACATAAACATTGACATTTCTCCTAAGAAGACATACATTTGGCCAACAGACACATGAAAAGATGCTCATCGTTGCTAATTATCAGAGAAATACAAATCAAAACTACAATGAGGTATCCACCTCACATCAGTCAGAATGACCATCATTAAAACATCTACAAATAATAAATGCTAAAGAGGGTGTGGAGAAAGGGAACCCTCCTACACTGCTGGTGGAAATGTAAATTGGTGCAGCCACTATAGAAGTTCCTTAAACTAAAAATGGAACTACCCTATGATCCAGCAGTCCCACTCCTGGACATATATCTGGAAAAGATGAAAACTCAATTCAAAAAGATATATGCGCCCCAATGTTTAAAGTAGCACCATTTACAATTGTAAATGGAAGACATGGAATTAACCTAAGTGGTCATTTACAGATGAATGGATAAAGAAAATACATCAAAAAGAATTAAACAATGCCATCTTCAATAGCATGGATGGACCTAGAGATTATCAGACTAAGAGAATTAAGTCAGACAAATATTACATGACGTATTAGCACTTATATGTGGAATATAAAAAGTAGTCATCTTTCCTGAACTGTTGCATAATTGCATTACTTTTGGAAGGGTAAGATGGTGTCAGAAGATCTTTTTTTGTTCTTGCTCCCTAAGAGAGCCCCTCTTCCAGAAAGGGAAATAATGGAAAAATGGAGGGAGGGAAATTATTCCTGTTTTCTAACTTTTTCATCAACTTGAACCCCAAGAAGACTTGCCTCTGGGTATAGTTTTGCTAGAAATAAGGCCACCTGATGATTTAGTTCACCTGACAGAGAATGGCTATTCCTTTTGCCCAAGCAGTTTCTGGTGAAACCTAAGAAGGTAGGAAAAAAAAAAAAAAAGATTTGGCAAAGCTTCTATGACAACTCAGATAAGCAGTCTATGCACTTAAGAGGTGACAAATGACAGTGACATGAGATCTCTGCATGGGCAAGTTAGCAGCAGAGGACTTTTCTATGCATGCTGGGCCAACATGAAAGAATTAGCAAGTGCCTTTGAAACTGATTTCCTGTCTTAATGAGAAATAGACCTGACTATCACAGTCCAGATAAGTGGTTTTTGTGGGGTGGAGAGATCTCTTCATTAGTTTCTAGCTTGCACAGCTAAGGAAAAAAAAAAAATCCCATGTGGATTGTCTATACAGAACTGTGCCTCAGAATATATGGAAAATTCAATACAAATAATTAAACCAAGTAGAGATCTTCTCTAAGTTACACTCCATCCTTATATAAAATTCTGTCCTGCTTTAATCTAAGATTTAAAAATTCTTTGTGACTCTTGCCATTCCTTTTTAGTATACCTCTAACTCATCTTGCCGTAGCCTCATGTATTATTCAGAGAGTGCACGCTTTGAGTCAAGGCATGCTTCTTTGTGAGGAATACCAATAGCAGTGAAGTTTCAGGGAAAATAAAATCAGGAAAAGTTGGTCAAGTTAAAAAAGAAGTTCCTTCTTTATATTTTATTGGTGAACCACCTAACGATTCTTGAATCGTACCTCAGGGGACTCTATTTCCTTTTAAGCACACAAGGATTTAGCATCGATAGGAAATGCTTGTGTTTAAAAGTGTGATTTTTAATTTTTTTCTTTTTTTTTTTGCTTGGTAAGGATCTTGGATTAACAGCAGAGACAATAGCAGTCTTGCAAAAACACAGCCAGATGAACCTGACTTGGGGCAGTAGTGTGCTCCAGGATGCTCCATCCCAGAATGGAGTTGCCTAAACCACCTCACAGCTTTCTACTCTCCAACCCAATATTTCCCTCCATAGAGGCTCCACTACAAAAAACTGCTCCTCAGCAGGAGGCTTGCCAGTAGCTCAGCATCAACCCCACCAGGGCTTTGCAAAGGTCCCATGAGGATTTTACACAAAATCTACCGCAATCAGAGCAGGCAGATTTTTTTCCCTACCTGTCACTTTCTACTCTCTTAAAGACTTAATGTGAAAATCTCCTCTGTGAAGCAGTATCAGTGACATGATAAGCACAGTAGTAAGATAGTAATACGGGGTGGGGCAAGATGTTCTAGTTAAGTGTGAAGCTGGTATGTCTCACTATTATACATTTGTATAATCCTGTTCTTTAACTTCTTGTTTCCTACTACCATGAAAATATCTTCAAGAGTCCAAATAGGAAACTAATGGCTCAGAAAGATCTGTAACATGGTCCCTTCCATCAAGAAACCTACTCAGGGAGAGAAGCACCAGTATGAAGGATATAAATATTCTAATCAGTCTAAATTTCCCCTTGTTTTGATTTAAAATTTTATAACAATGTCATTGGAATGCCATGGATGAATATTTAAGAAGTCATTAACACTCTCTTGATATTTTCAATTTAAGAAACAAGCTTTTCTCCAAGGTTAAAGATGTACAAATCATTCCTGTCATCCTAAAAATTTATATTAAACGAAGTGGGATATGAAGAAAAAACTAAGTCATTAAATGGCAGTATCAAAAACTATTTGTAACGAAGAAAGAAAGATAATGGTATCACTTAGATTTGATCCTAGAAGCTATCGAGTCTTGCCATGGTCTGCCTTTACAGTTACCCCGAGGGTATCAGAAATAATCAGAGCCATACAGGTGATCGTAGTAAGTGAAATAGTTGGTTTCTGTTTGAATCATGTGGTGTGGCTGATTTCTGAGCCAACAAAAATCGAATGAGAACCACTGTGTACAATGGGCTTTGAAATCCATATTCCCTCCCGATTTCATGCATTAATTTGTGATATTTTCTGGAAAATCTTTTATTATGTTTGTACAAAGCCTTAACTCTTCTTCTCAAGCTGAACGAAATATTTTCTCTTCAAAGTGGTGGCACGTATGTGCTACAATCTGTATTTTAGTGTATCTGAAGTTTGAAATGAAAATGTAATTACAATAGGTTCACTTGCTCTTTTATTAACTTTTTGAGTTAAATACATATAGATTTCACAAAAATAGAATGTTTAAGATATTACTATCTGAGATTTTATGTCATTTGAGTTATTTTCCTCTCTGGGCAAGGAGCTCAATATTTTCATGTCATAAATTAGAAACAAAGTTTGATGTACAAATATGCAAGTTTTAGGATGCTCTCCAACACATATAATGGGATCAGTTTGTATTCTCATCAACCATTGACCAGCAAAATGAAGACTACAGTGAACAAAGCCATAGAAATAAGTGGTAGAAAAGTACAAGGAATTAATTCATTTTGTTTAAGGCCACAAAACCACACAGCCACTCTTTATTTCTTAAGATTCATTGAACAGCCCCGCCTATCGGTGAATCCTCAAATACCGAATTACCAAGTAATCATTCTAACCATGGAAGTCTTGAGTAGGGTTGGCTAGGGATTGGTGGGGAAGACCCAGACTTTTAAGGCTCTACCTTAAATCCTCAGAGGAAGCAAATTGAAGAGACAGGGCAGATCAGCTCCCTCTCGCCTCACACACTCCCCCAGGGCCAGAACCTGGGGACTGCTGTGATTCTTAAGTGCTCAAGGATGGGTAAAAATATTCTAGTATAAGTAGTGAATAGCTCTGAACATGTCTGCCTGGACATCCTATGTGGTTCCTGTAAACAGTGGAAATAACTTTAATTCTTACTTGTCAAAGTCAAAGAGCTATAGATACCTAAAGATCTAATTTTCAGAGAATTGTTTTTTATATGAATTTGACAATTATTTGCTAATGTCTAGAACCTGATCATCCTCTATGATCAGAGCATGCCAACAGTAAGTTAGGAGCTAATCTGAGTTCCCAAGCATTTTCAGACTTTAAACATTCCTTGTTGGATGCTGCCCAACTGCTTTTTTTTTTTTTTCCCAATAGCTGCTACCTACAGATTCCACATCTGTTTCTCTGGTATGCGCATTAGAGAAGTTACATACTTCCTCCAACTGATACTAGCTTTTAATGAATGTTACAGGAACAAATTACATGCCTAATGAGAGTGTTTCTTTTTGCAGGTAAGCTGACAACACAACTTTTAATGAACATAATTAGAGATAAATGCCAATCCTACCTTCAGGAAAGCAGATCACAGGGAGATGACAATTATTATCCAGCCATTTTCCTAACAAAGCAACAAGGGGGCCACATGCACCAGGAGGTATCTTGAAGAGAGGCTGCTAATTGCCACCCACCATTCACCCAAGGATGTATGACTAACAGACTCAAATGACAATCAAGAAGATAGTTAGCGAGGAGTAAGATTCCAAAGAGAGCATGCCCACCAAGTGAGATTGACAGGCGAACGAAGACATTGACTCTGAGCAGGAGCAAAACAAGCACATTCAGGTAGTTTAAAGATTTTTTTTTTTAACTTTAGAGTTTAGGGGGTTAAAAAGGTCTTGAATTCTAGCTGAATACACCAGCACTAGCCTTTGGGTCTGTTCGTAAATTGAAGCCTTACTTCTTTTGAAATAGGATTCTATCAAACACACACACAAACTGAATCAAAGATAAAACAGAACTGAATTAACTTGATACAACATTAAGGTACTCTTCTTGACCCTTGATTCCTTCAGCTTTTCTGTCCCTCACCATATATGCGGCCTGGTCTAAGTTCATTGCATTTATTCCTGGGTGTCCTTAGAGAAGAACACGTTGCTAAAACTTTCACTAACTTACTGGGAGATCTTCATCAAGCCACTCTGCTTCCCATCTGTAATGTTAGTAATTGGATGAGACCATCCTTGCATTGCATCTATAGCCATCATTCAATGACACCTAATGAGGAAGGCATCCATGTGTGGGCTGCTCCTTCTCCTTCCTCAAGGCCACTGAAGGGGCAGGAAGACCTGACACATGTCTACCAGGCTGAGAAAGAGAGACAGGGGGATGTCCCTTACTCATTCTCTACACTCACATAATGGACAGAAGGTGTTTGATCCTGGAGACCAGGGCCCCTCTCACCATCACCACCAGACCTGCATCCCTACTGGAATCAGGCTTATCTTACATCTCCACTAATGCTAAGATCAACGGTTTTAAAATTCTGCATTTTTGACTTTAAGTCAGAGACACACAGAGAAGTAGAATAGCTTAGAAGAGTTTAAAAAAATTTGTATAATAGATTTACATGTCATCAATTTATGCTATACAGCAAAGCGACCCAGTCATTCATTATATATATATATATATATATATATATAATGTATATAAATATATACACACACACACACACACACACACACTTTTTCTCAAATCTTCCGTCATCTTTTATCACAAGTGATTGGATAGAGTTCTCTGGCTGTACAGCAGGACCTTATTTCATTGCTTATCCATTCTAAACGTAATAGTTTGCATCTACTAACTTAGAAGTGCTTCTTCAGGTTAGATTCAAAATGTAGTCTTGGCAGACATGATTAACAAAGATGAAAATATCCTTCCATCTTGACAAAACTTAACTCTAAAATGGGTAAGCAGGGAGTTCCCGTCGTGGCGCAGTGGTTAACGAATCTGACTAGGAACCATGAGGTTGCGGGTTCAATCCCTGCCCTTACTCAGTGGGTTAACGATCCGGCGTTGCCGTGAGCTGTGGTGTAGGTTGCAGACGCGGCTCGGATCCTGCGTTGCTGTGGCTGCGGTGCAGGCCAGTGGCCACAGCTCCGATTAGACCCCTAGCCTGGGAACCTCCACATGCCGCGGGTGCGGCCATAAACCCGCGGCCATAAAATGACAAAAGGCAAAAAAAAAAAAAA
>PVHT020000174.1:3620260-3653949 GCA_004024745.2 Catagonus wagneri | reverse complement strand
AGTGGGTTAACGATCCGGCGTTGCCGTGAGCTGTGGTGTAGGTTGCAGACGCGGCTCGGATCCTGCGTTGCTGTGGCTGCGGTGCAGGCCAGTGGCCACAGCTCCGATTAGACCCCTAGCCTGGGAACCTCCACATGCCGCGGGTGCGGCCATAAACCCGCGGCCATAAAATGACAAAAGGCAAAAAAAAAAAAAATAAATAAAATAAAATGGGTAAGCAGAATCCTAGTTAAGATCAGACCGGTGGCAAGTCTTGTTCTTTAAGGAGACTTAAAAAAAGGAATTGAGTTCATTATTTAAATTCATGGGTCATTTGTGTTCATTGCAGAAGATTTAGGAAACAGAGAAACAGAGAATAAAAATTATAACAAATAGCAAGGTTAAGAGCCCAGGCTCTGGATCATAAAACACTTTAGGCTAGAAAATCAGCACCAATGCCTTATGACTGTATGATCTCAGTCAGGTTACATAGTATCACTAAATACCACTTTCCTCACCTGTAGAGAATATCAAGTCTCTATGACAGAACTGCTGTGTGGACCAAATTTAATAGTGTAGCTAAGGCAATCATACAGTTCCTAGGAAATAGCAAGTATGCCAGAGAAGGCGGTTGTTCTTGTCATTGTATTTTTATTACTAGTCATTACACACTCACTGGTAACTCTGGCCCAGACATCTTCGCCAGCATAATTATAAAGTTTTTCAAAATCCAAAGTTGGGCATCTACAAGTCTTTTGTATACACGGGGTATTTTCCATTGTTATAGCCACAGAAATAAGTGAGATTGATTTTTCCAACTTCTTAAAGGCAAAATTAAATGCAAGACTATTTGGCCAGAGTGTATACTACACCTCAGGGAACACCATAGTGGTATTGCTAACTGCTCTGTCAGTGTCACAAGTGGATACATAATCCATCTAACAGGATACAAGAATTTATTAAATGCTTATGATGCCATGTCATTTGTTTTAACATTGCTCTCCCATACAACGTTTCCTTTGACCAGATAATATTTCTCTTGCCACACTTTTCCAAAGACTACACTGTATACTGAAAAAATTTTTAACTCTGCAGTCGGGTAGTCAAAGTACTCCATGACCTAACTCTGTTCTCTTCCCTTCACAATACTTAAGTTCTAGTCAAAACGATCTTCTTTGGGCTCTGCAAATGTTATAGACCCTCCTCACACCCCTTCTGCTAATACTCTCTCCATGTTTTAGAATATGTTTTCCTGACCCTCTACCTTTCTGATGATGCCTACCTGTGGCTCAACCCCGATATTCTTCCCCTATACTCCCTTCCATACTCTAAATTCATTTTTCATTCTGAACTCTTATGGAGTTTACTATTCCTACTTCTTTTATAGTTTGTTTTTCCTCCTATGCTTGTCTCAAATTTTTAAATAAGGCCTTTGGGGGTCTGGGAATATCTGCATCTCTCAGATTCTATCAGTCGTAGAATAAAACTCTACAACACGCATAGTGAATTAATTTTATATGATGCTCATGGCAAATTTGCTAGTTCAGGTAGGAAGACACCACTAAGTTTACTGCAGTAGATGAGGAACCTAAGTCTTGAAGAAGATGACAGGAGATGTGTTCTAAACTCCATTAGCTGGTGAAACTGACTAGACACGACCTTCAGATTACTAATCCAGTCTTTCTGCGTTGTGTTGAGTTCTCTTGTCACTCTGTCCTCTTATAGGACAGGTGGAGGTATTGAATGAATGGAAGAACTAGTCCCTAAGTTATCTACTACCTACTTGAGAACAAAGGACTAAGACACCAAGAGAGCTTGGGAAGAGACTGGTCTCACCCTATCCAAGCAAATCACAACTGAGATTTAAAACAGAATTGGACAAAGTCAATGCAACCTCACTACTTCTATATGCCATAGAGTTGTCTTCTATAGGGATTTTTAAAGCAACGTTCATTTAGGTTTTTATTTTTGTTTTGTTTTGTCTTCTCAAGCAGGAAATCCCATTCTTGTTTGGTAAGGTCTGTATTTTATCTGTGTGTAATAGATGTACCACATGCATTTTAAGCATGCCCTTTGTGCCATGATATGTATTTTTAAGGAAAGAAACTATTTGTTTGTTTTGTTTGTTTTATTTTGTTGCCTTCTTAGGGCCACACTAGTGGCATATGAAGGTTCCTAGGCTAGGGGTCTAATCAGAGCTGTAGCTGCTGGCCTACACCACAGCCACAGCAACACAGGACTCAAGATGCCTCTGCGACCTACACCACAGCTCACGGCAATGCCAGATCCTTAACCTATTCAGTGAGGCCAGGGATTGAATCTGTGTCCTCATGGATGCTAGTCAGATTTGTTTCCGCTTAGCCATAAGGGGAACCCCAAGAAAGATATTTTGTAAAAAAAAAAAAAAAAAATTCAGTGAAAGTAAATTCCCATCAGCACACTGGGACAGGGGGAAAAATTACATTACTGGCTATGAAAAGAAGGGAGGAAACCATCTACTGAAATTGTTTAATGAGGAAATTATGAAATAGGCCTCACATACTGCAGAATACATTTTGATATCCCAATAACTAGGGAATTTGGGTCCCTTGCTCCTCCTGCACAAATGAGTTGGGCCTAGAGAACCAGGAAGAGACACACAGGATGATTCCTATCTGCTCCCCAGTTTTCTTACCATCATGAACATGTGACCTGTGTAGTGATCTGTATGTAGAAGGGTCCAATGCTTGGCTTAATACTTGGCTTAATACTTCGCTGTCACTCTCTGGAAATCCTTAACTTTTGAAGAAGGGGAACTACATTTTCACTTTACACTGGGTCCTGAAAATTATGTAGCCAGTCCTTTTCAAGGACCACCCTTATTTACCACCCTTTCAGGCCTTGTGGTTGCCTTGCAGGTCAAGTTTCCTTCCCAACTGGCTGAGAGGAGTTGGAAGAAGTGCCCGTTCTCTCTAGGTTCAGCTGTAAGAAACACTTTTCTGAAGAGACTTTAAGGAAAAACAAAAACAAAAACAAAAATGACCATGGGGCCACACGAAGACTAACAGTCTCTCTGGAAGTGGATGTCTGGGAATTCTGGAAGGCATCATACGAGTGAGAATACAGGAAATCACAAATATGAGTTTCCTGTAATATATTAAAAAGGACTCATGACATACAATACAGTAAAAGATTAGCACTTATGTGTTGTGGGAAACTTCTCATTACATCCACACTGACCAGAATCTTATTAGTGTGATGTGTCTGGCTTTAGCTCTTAATCTATAAAGCGAGAAGCTTCAAAGCAAAGAAACAAATAATTAAAAGAGTAGGAAGTGGAACCCATTAAAAATGTTAAAGGCCTTGCATTAAATTGTCAAGAAATGTCTGAAGTTCATAGCATCCACCCAAGTGTTTAAAGAACTAGTCCTTGGGCCATTGTTTTTCTAGTTTTGCAAGGAGATTCTCTCTGGGTTGGATGAGCATAAGAGTATAGGAACTTTCAGTGCATGGTATAGCAAAAAGCAAGTCTGTCTTCAACATGGGAAAGGCAGAAACATTAGGAAAAAATATTAAAAAGGGAGGTCCCACTGTGGCACAGTGGGTTAAGAATCCAACTGCAGCAACTTGGGTTGCTCTGGAGATGAGGGTCCGATCCCTGGCGGGTACGGCCATGAAGAAAAAAAATCTTAAATATCTTCAGAAAGAAAGTCCAATGTAAGCCACTAGCTTGAAAAGGGATGAGGCACAGTATGTCATGCTTGAAATATAGATAGAGGTCAGGATGTCAACTTTTAATTTTGAAATGTACGTTGTTATTATAATTAGCAGGTGAGTTAAGCAAGGGTGAAAGAAATTGACTAATCTCAGAAAGAGAGAAAGAGAGCAATGAGAAATTGTTACTAACATTCCACCAATTGCTTGAAAATACACTGAAATCTCTCCCTATTGAGACAGAAACTTAGCAAAGTGCCTGAAAAGCCTCAAAGTCTCTCTTTCCCCTTTGTAAGAACCCTGTCTTCCATTTCCCTGTGTACTTTTCTCCAAAGACTGCCTCTGCATTCTACAGAAAGTTGGTGTGTCTGGTGGTAGCAGCAATTTGTTGTTTGCTACTCAAATCCAGGGTAACAAGAGCACGCCTCCTTTCCAGACATGCCTCCCAGGAGAAGTGACAGTCTCAGTCTTTCCTTAGGTACCTGCTTGTTTGAGCAGAAACAGATAATCTCAGAAAGATAAATATTCTAGGAAAAGAAAAGTGTTTGCATTTGGAAGAGAGGTGGGGAGGAAGAGAGAGGCAACAAAGAGAGAAAATGAGAGAGTGGTGGAGGAACAGACCATAATATAGAAAAGCTAATTAATTCTATAAATCAATTTACAACTAGATAGTAATTTTTTTTTTAACAGGGAAATCAATGGTCATAATCACTTCAGGCCTCTTTCCTTTCCTCCTCTGAACTGTCTTTTCTTCCCCTTTCCTTTATGAAAAAGCAGTAATCAAGTATGCTCATAAATGCATGTGATCAAGGCATTCTTTTGAATTATAGTTCTTAATTATGTGGGGATAATTAAGATACAGAGGGAATGAGCTCTGAGAAAAATAAAGCATATGAAATGGATGATGACAGAATGAAAACCTAAAACTGAAACAAAGCTTAAGATGGAAAAATGTAAGATGCAGAGTGAATCATAAAATGAAAAACAAGAAGTAAAATAGAGCAATACTATAATTGTGAAAATAAATATAACTATTTGGTATCAAGTGCTTAGGAATAACAAGAAATAGATACATTGGGATTGTATTATACACTGAGAAGATAGCTCATTTTGCTGGATGTGTTAATACAAACTACATGTTTCAAAAGCATAAGAAACCTCATGAATCCTAAAATCAGATCAACAGTTTAATACATTTGCTATGGTAGAACAAATAAGACACACCAACCTTTGTGTTCCAAACCCAATAGGAGTAAGAAGTGGCTAGCAACACAGTTCTTGATGGATACTTATAGGCACTTTCCATCTGACGCAATCTGAATCCTACGTACAGGTTAAAGTGGAAATAAAACAAGATGAAAGTCAAGGTGAACAGCTTTTATTCTCTGCTGCTCTATAGTTTGTAGATGTGTCCATGGTGGTACTAAAAGCTAAAACACACACTCCTATATGGCTGCACACGTGGCATATGGAAGTTGAATCCAAGTCATTGCTGAGAATTTCGCCACAGCTATGGCAACCCTAGATCTTTAACCCACTGTGCCAGGCTGGGGACTGAACCTGTACCACCGTAGAGACAATGTCAGATCCCCAACCCATGGCAGCACCACAGTGAGAACTCCAGGCAGTGTGTGTGTGTGCGTGCACGTGTGTGTGTGTGTGTGTGTGTGTGTGTGTATAATGCAACCTTCAATCATTTATCTATATGAAGGGATATATGAAGATTTTCTGCCTTTTCCCCTGAATGACATTCTACATGTTCAACAAGTGTTCAGAGAGATTCACTATGAAATGCTGCATGAAATGTCCTAAATTGTCTCAGACAAGTTCCTTTCTTTGTGTGGTATGTGTTTATGTACACACGTGTGCATGTGAACCTACTGAGTGACTATTTTAATTACAAAGCATTAGCAGCACATCTTTATGTGTGTGGATTTGAAGCCACTTAGCTCACAGGATTTTTCCAGTATCTAAATCCAGGCTGCCCCTCCTCTCCTTTTTGGTAATTGTGTCTAAATCTGGGAAGAAGGAGGGGCATACATTTCCCAAAGGTGAACTGTCATGTTCTTGCATGACCCTACTTGCATGACCCAGCCAAGGAGGTGGAAACTGTCCATACCTAATCCCATCACTGGGATGTCCAAGAATCCACATCTACACCCTGCCCCCGAGTCTACAGGGACTGCTTCAGTTAAAAGGTAAGAGCCAAGTTAGCCAACTAGGTTTGTGTTTTCCAGGACTTTGGACCTTGAGTTGGAGAAACTACTCTCCTCTTGAGAAACAAAATTATGAGTATGTGAACCTGGAGCTGCTAGAAGTTGTGGTTTGTATCCTTGCAGAGGTGTTCTTCTGAGAGAATGAAGCAGGCGTGAATGGGCAAGAACCCCTCAAGAAGTTAAACAGAATTACTACATGATCTGGAAATTCCACCCCTAGATATATACCCAAAATAATTGAAAGCAGGAACTCAAACAGATAATTGCACATCAACATTTTGTACACTAACAGTCATAGCACCGTTACTCACAGTAGCTAAAAGATGTAACCACCCAAATGTCCATCAACAGATACATCAACAAAATGTATGTACGTGCAATAATAGTGTTATTCATCCACAAAGCAAAATCAACCTTTATGCATACTACCATATGAATCAGCCCTGAAAATACTGTTCTAAGTGAAATAAGCCAGGCACAAAAAGAAATATTTTATGATTTGTATGATTTATACGAACCACCTAGAAATAGGCAAATTTAGAGAGACATGACAGTAGAATAGTGGTTAACAGAGGGTGGGGTATGAGCTAACGGGTATGAGCTTTCCATTTGAGATGATGAAAAAGGGCTGGAAGTGCTTAGTTATGCTTGGACAAGGTGCATGTACTTAATGACCATGAGATGTATGGTTTGAAATGGTAAATTTATGTTTTACCATACCCCCTGCACAAAAACAAAAACAAACAAACAAAAAAAACATTAGAGAGAGAGATTGAGATGGACTAACAGAATCAGGTCCTGGATGAGTTGTCCTCAAGTTAGGTCCATTCTGCCTTTTTTTTTTTTTTGTTTCAGAACTTGCCAGCTCTTTTTGACCTAGTCTGGTACAGGTTAGGCTTCTAGCACTTGAAATCTAGTTACAACAACCCTAAAGAAAGTCTTACCATGACTTCTATGGACACACATCTAAAGGCAACCAAAATATACATGTGTCTGCACTTCAAACTGAGGAGTTTACGTCCTTTCAGAACTCATTTCTCTACTCGCAGATTAATTTGCTGGCAGATACTATACCCGTTCCCTTGACATAACAGGATGGAAGGGTGTTAGGTTTGCTGCTGAGGGAGGAATATGCAAGGCCAAGCTGGTAAAGCAAGAGGGATTTATTAAGGCATCAGAGGGGGACAGGCTGAGCTCAAGATGGTGGCAGCCCTGACTGAGAGGAGGTGCTAGGCTTATAAAGGATCTGTGCTGGGAGTCTATGGCTGACGTTCATGGTGGGAACTTGCGGCAGGAACAATGAAGGAGGAAGCGGCCAAGGTCAAGGGAAGTGTAGGGGGTCGAGTCCCACGACAGAGGGTAGTTAAGCCTTGTAGGTGGTTAATCTATGCAGGCAGTTGTTTTCTCCAGGCCATGGTTTCTTGGTGCCTGGCCTGGGCATCCACACTCTGGTAAAGGGTGTAGCTCTTGTGCGGGGCCATACCCATGTCTGCAGCAGGTCTCCCAAGTGAACAGCCACATTTGGGGGGTGGGAGTAGGGGTCTGTCTCCATCCTGGGAACCTATCATGCCCTAGTACAATGCTCTCTCTACAAAATAAGTCTTCCAGGCAATACACAGGACTGATTGGTATGTTTCTCAGCCCCACATTCTCACCCTGTGAATGTCTCCATAAGTTCCTCCGAAAAATGAGGTTCGATACCTCTCAACATCTGCCTTGGTTTTTATATAGAGTTCCACTTAAAACACCAGTTCGCATGGCTGGCCCCAATCTGCCAAAGCATACCTTTGATCTTTTGGCTGTTCCCAGCGATTAACACTAGGTTCAACCTATTTTAAGCTCACTCAGTCACGGGATAAAAGGCCAAAATTTTCTTCATCCATCACTCTTGTCTATGGTGCCACCTCCAAAGAGTTCTAAATATTAGCAGAAGCTGGAGTCACTCATAAATTTAGCTGCATTGTTGTTATGTCCTTAAAACTGGCACTTAGATCTCTCATGTAACAGATTTTAATTTACGTTACTGACTAGGTGAGGACTTGACAGCAAAAAAATTACTCAAAAACATCGTCCTCTGTCTGCCCCAGGATGAAGAACATCAGTTTTCAAACCTGCCAACCTTTCAAGCTGTTCAACATTTAAAAGCTAAGTATGCTTTAAAATGATACATGATGGATGCCCTAGAATTCTATTTTCACAGTCATATAGTGTTTATTCAGCTCATATACACTTTTACAAAGAGTTTTTTGGGGACTCTGCTGCCAGTGATGCTTTAGAAATAGGTTAGGTTTCAGGTCCCAGTATTGAGCATACCTGTCAAGGCTTTCAGGGGCAGCCCTTTTTTTGGTACCAGTCTCTGATACAGAGAAGACGACAACTTGGATACCAAGCCAGAATTACAGCAAAGCTCTCTGTCATAGTAAGAAGACAGTTTTCACGCATTATTTTTTTTAAAGAAGTCAACATATTGCAGTGTTTTCTAACCAAGATAACCCTGTGCCAGGGTTTGAACCCACACCACAGCAGAAACCAGAGCCACAGCAATGACAACATCGGATCCTTAACCTGCTGAGCCACCAGGGAATTCCAGTAATTTTTTTCTTTAAAAAAATGTTAATTTATGAGAAATTTCAAAACATACATAAAAGAGAATAGTACAATGAACTCTCTGTATATCCATTATTCAAAGTCATAAACATTTTGCCAGCATTGTATATTGAAGACTTTTGAAAAGGATTTTTGTAAATTTAAGTATTTCTAGTAGCATTAACTGTAGAGTAGATTGATTCTTTTGATTTGAACTAAATCTGTATGGTTGATTTGAACTAAATTTTTAGTTCAAAACTGATAATGCTCTAGTTTATGTCAATGAAATATGCAGTATCTGAAATATACCAAAACTATGCATCACTTTTCAGGTAAAGATCTACATACTTACTCTAACTCAATCATATATAATGAGTAACATCTTGATCAGGATATTTTTCCTAATTCCTTAAAGAAAACTTAGTTGAAAAATTGACAGAAAACTGTAAACCAGCTATAATGGAAAAATAAAAATTATATTAAAAAAAAGAAAACGGCTTATTTGAGTCAAGTGGCTTTTTAAAAAATGCCTTCTTGTACCAATTTGTAGTAATTGGCTTTGCCTCCACACAGACTTCAGTAGCTAGTAAACCTTGACAGTTCTCACACCAAATCTACAAGTTGTGACAAAACACATGATTGAAAAAAAGTGATTCTTGTCCCTCAGTTCATTGAATCCATGTTGGTTTAAAACTAGCTGCTCAACAGGTGTGTTGGAAATCATGTATTATTAGGAAAGATCCATACCAGCCTGAGAACTGAGATTATAGAGCGGGATGGCTTTACTAATTTTACTTTTTGTACTTCCGTAATTTTTAACAATGAGAATGCCATAATCTCCTAATGAAACTTTTGTTAAGTGTAAATAGGAGAATATTGAATAGTGCAATGCAAATTACTAACTAGTTAAATAGTTTAGCACGTGGAGTGAACCTGCAATTAAGATTTGCCACCATAAATTTATCTATCAATCATGATATATCCTTTGTACATGGTATGAATGCACTGCAGATTTAATTTGGAAAACCATGAGTAATTTCAGAGATGATTGCAGGTTGCTACCCCTCAGAAGCTGTCACTTGCCTTTGTTAAAGGGGTAGGTTTCTGAGTCAACATTTTGAGAGTCTAGGGTAAAATGTACTTTTAAAGTGCTTATTAAAATGTTGAAGTTGGGAAAGCACCGGACTGAGACAGTGTAGTTTATGAGGATGGTTTAAGGCATTCTTTCAAAAAGACCACTTAATGCTCTCATGTCACATTCTCTGGTTATGTCCTTTCCAGCTCAGTGTATTGTCTCTCGTTGACTGTGTTGCTTGGTGGAATGAGCACAAGAATAAAGACCAGAGTGGTACTAAAGAGACATGAATCCACACCTAGTATTCTTCAAGTCAACTCACCTTTCTCAACTAATATTCTACATTTATAAAACGGTAAGTGGTATGGTGGTTATGGAGTGGTTTTTCTAAGATTTCTTCCAGCTCAAAATTTTATAATTCTATGAGCCATGGCAAAGTACCATAGAATATAGTGCAGAGATTACCCAGGTCAGAGTCGTAGACAAGAAGACTGCACGATTACTCTATCAAGATTTTCAGTGACAAATGACAATTTTTCAACGGATATTAGGTAGCTTAATGAATCTTTAGGAGAGCATGAAAAGCTGGTGTTGATTCTACTAGACAAGGAACCACATGAGCAGAAAAAGTATTGAACTACATATTTTGCAGGACCGTAACAGTGCCAGTACCATTCCTGCTACTTGCTATCTATCACTAGATGCTGATTGCGCTGGACTTTGGACATCACAAGCTGTAGAAGAACAGATGATCCCATATATGCCCAGTGATAGATCTAACTGGGCTCAGCCATCTCCATTATGTTCCTCTCACCTGCATTGAAGCTTCCTGCAGGTACATCAAATTGCTGGAACTTAGGTTGCATATGCACAGACCACAAGAGAGGCTGGGAAAAGATTGTTTCCATTTTTTCCTTAGATTCAACATGTGACAATGTATCAAATCACAGAGAAGGTCATGAAAAGATCTTGGACAGGACAAATGGCCAAAAACATAATATCTGAATAATAAGTCTTATATAGCCTGCAGCAAAAGATGGTTCCTGTTCTTGCTATTAAAACTTACTGATGATAAACACTGAAGTTGTTTCTCTATCTTGCTTTTATAGGTAATGCTACAATCAACATGGGAGTGCAGATCTCTTTAAGATACTAATTTATTTTCCTTCAAATATATACACTCAGTAGTGAGATTGCTGTACCATCCCATTTGTTAATTTCTTAAGGAAACTGCATACTGTTTTCCATAGCAGTTATACCAACTTACCTTCCCATCAAAAGAGACAAGTGTTCCCTTTCCTCCACACTCTCACCAGTACTTCCCGTCTCCTGTCCCGATGATTGCCATTCTAACAACTGTGAAGTGATCTCACTGTGGTTTTGATATGCATTTCTATGATTAATAGCACCTTTCATATACTGGTTAATTATTTTTATGTCTTCCTTGTCAGAGTGTCTATTAGGTCCTTTGCTCATTATTATTATTTTTTTTTGTCTTTTTGGGCCACATCTGTGGCTTTTGGAGGTGCCCAGGGTAGGAGTGGAATTGGAGCTGTAGCTGCTGGCCTACACCACAGACACAGCAATGCAGGATCTGAGCTGCATCTGCAACCCACCCTACAGCTCACGGCAACAAAGGATCCTTAACCCACTGAGCGAGGCTACGGATAGAACCCACATTACAGTGGATACTAGTTGGGTTTGTTAACCACTGAGCCAAAATGGAACTCCATTTTGCTCATTTTTTTAAATTAGATTTTAAAATTTTTGCTATTATAATAGCTATTGCTATTACATGTTCCTTATGTTCCTCAGCAGATATATGGTTTACAAATATTTTCTTAGTCTGTAGGTTGCCTTTTTATGAATGAAGGAAATGTGGTGCATGAACACAATGCAGCCATATAAAAGGAAACCCTGCCATTAGCAACAGTACTGATGAAACTGGATGGCATTATGCTCAGTGAAATAAGCTCAGCAGAGAATGACAAAGTACGGTATCACTTTAAGGAATCTTAAAAAAGAAAAGCTGATTTCATAGGAACAGTAGAATGTTGGTTTCCAGGGGCTATAGATGGGGGAAGCATGGAAAAGTAGGTTAAAGGAGAAAAACTTAAATTTTGAGGATCTAATGTATAGCATGGTGCCTATAGTTAGTATTTACTGACAGTAGGTCTTTAAGTTTTCTTACTACATAAACAAAGCTTGTGTGAGGTTATGGAAGTGTTAAATAACTTGTTTGTGGTGGTCAATTCACATATATATAATATATGCTTTATATACTATATATATATATATATATATATATATATATATACACACACACATACACACAACTCATCGTAGTGTGTTTTTTTTTCTTTTTATGGCCAACCTGTGGCATCTAGAAGATTCTGGGCTGGGGTAACACTGGAGCTGCATCTGAGGCCTATGGCACAGCCACAGAAACACCAGATTCCAGCCGCATCTGTAACCTGTGCCGCAGTTTGCAGCAATGCTGGATCCTTAACCCACTGAGCAAGGCCAGGGATCGAATCTACATCCTCACAGAGACAACGTCGAGTTCTTAACCAGCTGAGCCACAATGGGAACTCCCATACTGTATACTTTAAATGCATAGTTTTGTCAGTTATTTTTCAATAAATCTAAGGAAAACTTATTTTCTTTCAAACTTCACTGTCATCAGAACATGGCTATAAAGAGAAACCATTTTGGACAGTTTAAGCAGATTGAGATTTAAGTTAGAGATTTCATGCTTACACAAATCGTTGTGAAGGTTAGGGGCAGACTCAGTTGAGCTTTCAGGAATGACTACAAGACCACAGAAATGGCCAACCCTAAGACCACTGCGCCTCTATTGCTGCCAGGAGGCCTGGAATCTCCTCTAAGTGCTGCTTCCCAGATGAGCCTCCTACAATCTACACCAGCAAGATAGCTACATTCACTGCCACTTGACACTCTACAAACTAGCATCTGGAGGCTGAGATTCTTATTACAGCTGCTAGAGAAAAATCACGTGCCCTCATCACAGTCCTTGGTGGTAAGAAAGAAGCAGCAATTCAACCTGTCTGCTTTCCTCATCTTGTTCTGGTGTTTGATCTGGGGTAAAACTGGGTCATCTGCAGAAGCAAAATTGATAAAGCAAACAACTTCCACATTTTGTCTAAACAGACAATTGGTAAGGTCATTCTTATCTACGAGCTAGGATCTTTCTCCTCATTAACCTCTAAGGAAGTGAGTGCTCTTCATCGACACTCAGGGTTCCCAATCATTACGATTTTATCAAGGGTACTCAGCTAGGAAATCAAAGAAATGGGATTTGAACGTAGATTTTTCTGACTTCACATATAGCACTCTTTCAAACCCTCTCAATCTAGGTGTGGAACACCCTGGATAACTAGCCTCATTTCACCAACACGTCCTAAACTTTTCAGGAGCATGTGGCATATTTTTCTCTCTTTACCACAGTCCTGGTCTCAGCTTAGATCATGAGGCAGGAAACACAGGCTCTTAGGATGAATACTCATTAGCCGTTTTATTTGCTGACACTAAAATTGGCGATGTTCCTGCTCTAATGGAACATAATGGGACCATAATTACATAGCAAAAAAATCACAATGAATTTACCCCCATTTGTGGTCACTGATTTGACTGGCACTCAAATCTGAAAAAGCTTCTGAAATAGAGAGTACTTCACACTGGGGCAGCCCAGGACCAAAGCCCTCTTTCCCTGGGAGTGAAGCTGAATAATAGGTGTAATTTAGATATCTTCCTTATTAAAAAATTCCGACATATTTTTAGTACATTTAGTGAATAGGAAATATATTTTCTGGTATATTCTTCATATATTTAATGAACCAGACTTATATTTTATATATCAGAGAGCAATGAACAGTTGCTGGAAATTTTTATGTATTTTGATTATTAGCAGTGAAAAGTTAACATTTTTATAATCCAAGTTACATATGAATTGAGAGAGTAATAAGTAATTAAGGTGAGGGATGACTTGCATCTTTTTCAAAATGAACGTAGATGTTAAATGACACTTTTAAACACTCTGGAAAATTCAATTTTCCAAAGGAAAAAAAAAAAAGAAGCTCTGTAAGGGCCTCCCTGGGGGCAACTCAAGGCAAGTCAGCTAAACAAAGATGGCCTCATAACCATGGGCTTGGAGGTGCGGTTTCAACTTCTTTTCCGTATTTGGAGACAACTCACCTTCAATCTGCTCTGGAGAAAGGGGGTTGGCCGGGGGGTGGTCAGTAGCCCCAAGACTGCTTAAGTCACAGCTAAGTACAGTCTGAGAAGCACTTTCACTTCCTGAAGGGGCAAAGGGGGAGTACTTTATGTCTTCACGATCTATCATTTTCTGTGGATTTCAGGCAAAAAAAAAATCCCTTTGTTTCAAAGTTTAAGTGAAGACTAAGAACTAAGGAAGACAGAACTTAAATAGCCAAAACATAATCATATGGAAATATAGTATGGGAACTATTGCCTTAAAAAAAATTTGCCTCTAACTGTTAAATATATGTTATCAAGTAGTTATAAGCAACAAATTCTTCCCATACCTTCCCACCTCCTACTCTTCAGCATTTGCTTGTTATAGAGCACGGCATTCAGTGGAAACATACCTACATCCCACTTTTGGCTAGAGGCAGAAAAACTAGGGCATCGTTTCTTTGAGGACTGCCAGGTATTCCCTTAAATAGATTATAAAAGGGATTTTAAAATTTAAGTGCACGGCCATCACCCCCAGGCTTGTGAAAAGACAGATTGCTGGGCCCCGACCCTACAGCCTATGGTTAGGCCCATCTAGGATGGGGCCTCGGAATTTGCATTTCTAACAAGTTTGCAGGTGATGCTTCTGCTGGTCTAAGGACCACACTTTGAGAACCATGCAGTTATAGTATTGCTTTAACTGAGAGCTCTTCTGCAATTACAGTCCTTCCTTGCTATTGGTTCCAGGAGCCCCCAAGGATACTGAAATCAGCAGATGCTCAAGTCCCCTACAGGTGCAGCCCAATGAATACAGCTGACCCTAACCCTGAACATAAGGGATTTGAACTGCACGGGTCCACTTTTACGTAGTTTTTCTTCACTAAATAAACAGTCAGCCCTCTTTGGATTCTTATATGTGGATTCAACAAACTGCAGGTCAAAACTCTCTCTCCATGTTAGTTAACTCCATGGATGTGAAACCTGACAGCAAGAGCCAAATGTATATCACTTGGGTTTTCCTGGGAAGTGAGCATTTCTTCATATATTGAGCATTTAATGGCACTGATGAATTATTGAATCATATACAGCACAAATGGGTTCAGAATTATGGGTTGCCAATCTGTTTAGCTGCATTCAGACAAACATGTTTCTCTGTGCAGCACAGAGGCTGCAAAAGTTTTCATTTACCAAGTCAAGATTCCAAGAGAATCATAAGGCAGTAGAATGAATTCTGAATTTGGAGCCAAAGTCTACATATAGATTCCTACTCTAATTCTTATGAACTCCAGTCCTGGGCAAGTGACCTGTACCTCATTCTCTGTGAAACCTGGTTTCCTTGTCACCAACCTGGAGATGACGCCATCTGTGCTGAGGATCTCTCATTCTTGCCGTGGTCAGATTATGTAATGTGTACAAAATTTAACCCTCAACTGGAAAATGACAAACGAGGTGGAATTCCCTTCTATTCGGCATAAAGTTCAACCTTGATTAGCCTATCTCCAAATACATGTGACAAAAATATGGCAAAAGGATTAATTTGTCCCTCTATGAGATAGAAATTATTGACTATATAGAAACTTCAGTAATTAAAATCAATCTAACAAGCATGCCTAATTTACCTAAGCTTGAAATATTTAGTATAATTTTTAAGTCCATGTTTTGTAATTGAGTCTCCCATGGTTTTAACCAAGGTGTATTTATGTGGTACTTTATAATTTTCCCATTGCTTTATTACATCATTTCATCTTCACAATCACCTGGTAAGGTAGGTAGAACCTTTCCCCTCCCTTCCAGTCCTACCTTGTTTTAGTGTCTGGCTTCCGTGTTGTTCTAGGGGTAACTAACTCAATCACCGAGTCTTATCAAAGTTTTTTCATCTTATGATGGCTAAAAGCATTGTTTGAATATATGAAATGCCTCAAACTCTGGGTGAATATTTTTTTTTCTGACATTTATAAAGCCAGAAATCTTTCCTTCTTTTCAGTATTTTCTCTTTTAGGTGCTCTTGTTACCCTAACAACTCACATCCCCAAATAGGAAATTTGAGAGGTAGAAGGAGAGCTTTGGTTTACCTTTTACACAGTCGCATCTAGTGCTCTTATCTTTCTTTGTGGTCTCCCAGGGCAGCTGTCCTGGACTATCAGCATTATAAGTGGTCCCAGATGGCTCTGATTGCTCCTGGAGTCTTGGTTCTGAGGATTTCCCCTCCTCTAATTCCTAGATGTCTTTCATTGCCTAATATTCCAACATCTAAATTCGAGAAGCACCAGAATGACATGTGGCCCACACAACAGTGAAAAGCTAAAAACCTAAGTCTCTAATGGCTAATCACAGAAAATGTCAAAGTACTGAAGCAAAATGGAAAGGAGAGCACAGTGGATTCCCAGAAAGAGGAGAAAACAGGTGGCATCACATCAGCTGCTATTCTTCATAAGGAATTTCACCAGAAGAACAAAGGTCAGGGAGTGAAGAATAAATCTATTGGGTAAGGCCCCTTGACATTAGTTCCCAGAACATCTCCCACCAACTCTGTGTCCTCTTTTGAGTGTCTAGTATTGTCCTTACTATGTAAACAAAGAGAATGAAATGATAAAGGCTTAAATCAAGACGATGTGGTACACACACACACACACACACACACACACACACACAAAATGGAGTATTACTCAGCCGTAAAGAAGAATGAAATAATGCCATTTGCAGTAACACTGATGAACCTAGGGATTATCATACTAAATGAGGTAATGACAAATATCATATGGTATCACTTATATATGGAATCTAAAACAATGATGCAAATGAACTTGTATACTAAATAGAAATAGATCTACCAACACAGAAAACAAACTAACGGTTACCAAAAAGGAAAAAAGGCAGGGATAAATTGGGAGTTTGGGATTAATATATATATATATATATATATATATATATACACATATATATGTGTGTGTGTATATATATATATATACATACATATATATGTGTATATATATATATATACATATATATGTACACACACACCACTGTATATAAAATAGATCATCAACAAGGACCTACTACATAGCACAGAGAGATATACTCAATATTTTATAATAACCTATAAGGGAAAAGAATCTGAAAAAGTATATATGCGTTAGAATTGAATTACTTTGCTGTGTCCCTGAAACTAACATAACACTGAGAATCTACTAGACTTCAATTTAAAAGACGATTACAGAACAGATAAGTGGCAGAGCCAAGACATATCTGGGCACTCTAAATCCCATTTTCCCCACCACGCCACACTGTTGTATGGTGAGATACTTTAACCTGTGACTACTGCTGTATATTGGGTCTTAAGACTTGAATGAGACACAAAGGATCTGAGGCTCAAGTGTTCCTGCAAATGAAAGTGATACCAAGCCTTCTAACCAATACACCATGTGGATATCAGGGAGCTAACAAGTATTTGTAAAATAAAAACACCCAGACTCAAATTGTTTGCATTCTAATTGGGCTCCATCAAATTCCTCGTTCCTCCTCCTCTCTCTGGTTGGAATTCCATTCCTTAGTCTGCTGGTTCTGGTTACATTTAGCTAGTGTCCTGAAGAGTTAAGGCTGGGTGAGGGGTGAAAACTTTGGTTCATCCATTCGCCTTCCCTTTTTTCAAATAGTGTCCTCAAAGGAATGTTTGGGTGCTCATACTGTCATCTGACTCAAGTCATTTAAGTTCTCTGAAATTCAGTTTCCTTAGCTCTAAAATGAGTCGAGAAGACCTTTTAAACCTTGATCTCAAAAAGGCAAGACCTTTTCGAGGGACCTTTTAAACAGGCAATCTCAAAGAATTTTGAGGCAAGTAAGAATCTATATATCATGTCATATAACTTGAAATTGGGGTTTTATAAACTAAAGAATGGGTGAGAATACTCATTATTGGTCTCACTTTATGGATGACCACACCCCTCATTTTTCACTGTCTGAATTCTAACTACTAAAGCTAAATCTTGAGTCTTCACTATGTCCATAACACATTTTTTTTTACTACATGCAGTAATTTATGCAGTGCTCATCACAATTCTATGGCATTTGTACTTTTGCCTGTTTTATTAATGAAACAGCAAAAGCAAAGAAATGTTAAGTTCATCCAAGTCCGCACAGAGTGAGCAGTGAAGCCAGGGTTAGAAACCAGGGAGTTTGGTTCTAGAGCCTCTGCTCTGAAAATCGCTATCTTTTCTGCCTCAAAAAGATTCAGTCTGATTATCAGATGACTCTTTAGAATTTCAAAGTAAAAAATATGGGGAAACTCTAGCATTCTTATTTCAAATAAGGCAGCAGATGGAGTGAGCCAACATTCACTGTTTCACAATGACCCTCAAACACACACTGCCGGAATGACATGCTAATTCAGCTTAGCTCATGGACACTGGTGGAAAACTCATCCTTATAAAGGGAGATGCAGGAGACAGTTAAACTAGGCTCAGTGGGCATCAGGTAGCAGTCAACAGTCGAATTACCCTTTTCCCATCCAGAGCCTCTTTCCCCTGGGAGACAAAGTATGCACAGCATTTCAGGTGTCCTCAGTAACTTCCTTCTTGGGTATGTGCAGATGGATCTCAGGTCATTTCCTTTTCAGTCCCCTCTGCCTAAATGCAGAAACACTCCTCCAGACAGGAAGATGCCATCAACCAGTGATCTTCCAGCTGACTCAGTAATAAGGTGGCTTCAGAACTTAAGAAATGAAACCCCATGGAAGACTAACAGTGAAGCAGCAGCTAACCCAACTGTGAATGTTTCCTCCGCTTCTGCTAATAAACTCACAAGATGGGAGCACCACTTCCCTTTTCTTTTCCTAGAGAAAAGTAAGGTGTGCTGGGTCAGCACTCGAGAAGGTCTGAAAGAATTATTTGGGTATTGCACATTCCACGTCTGCTATAAAGCTTTGGGAGAGGCCATTAAAAGCTTGGAGGGAGCCACAGATCAGCTCAGGTTTTCAGTCTTCTCCCATTCTCCCCAGGTAGTAAAAAAACAAAAAAAAGTTTCAGGATTCACTGTGTGGAGAGACTCTCAAGAACAGAATAGCTTTGTGTACTCAAGAGTTCTCTCAAACTCAGGAGAAGCTGGACCCTTGAGCAAACCCACTGCATAACCTGGTCACCAGGGATTTTGTGATGTGTCAAAGATTAGCTGTCTCTCTGAGCAGGATGTTGTGTGAGCAGTTTTGTCTTCTTTCTGCTTCTGCTCACAGTATTAAGGATGGATTAAAAAACCACCAAGGTGCTTCTCTGCCTTTAATAGGTCAAGAGCAGTGGAAAGATATTCATGGAGCTGTACCAGAGCTGAAATGAAACAGAAGCTCTCTCCCCATTTTGTGTTCTGTTTGGATCAGCACCGAGTCATGTCTTCTATTACATATTCTGCTCATAGTGGGAAGCACAGGAAACAAATATGCCAACAATAATTCAGTGGGATCAGTATCAAATTGATTTTGCCAATGGATTCCTCCCCCCAAATTCTCATTCTGGCTTATCAATTGTACAGTAATAAAAACCGAAAAGCATACATTTTATTCTTTTCTTGGGGAGAGGTGATGTTCCACAAACAGGAAAAAATCCTCTTATAAACAGGTGAGAAGACTCATGAATGACCTATTTCAAGCAGGAAGGAGAGTATTCTAAATTGACATCAAACAATACTCAATAATTGTCAACAGGCAGCAATAGAAGTGAAACAGGTCAGAAAAAAAAAAAGACTGGAGTTACTCTGTGGCACAGTGGGTTAAGGATCTGGCATTGTCAACACTGTGGCTTGGGTCACCGCTGTGGCAGGGGTTTGATCCCTGGCCGGGCAACTCCCACATGCCATGGGCATAGCCAAAAAAAAAAAAAAAAAAAGGGGGGGCTAGTTAGGGACAAGTATACAAACAATAAAGACCACCTGGGAAGACCTTGTATGATATAGAAGTCTAGATCCTCCCTGGAGATGCCGATTCAGAAAGTCTGGGCAGATGTTTAGGAAAGTTCAGATGAGGGTTTCATTCTCCCATTGGGCAGCTAGTGCTTTAAGCCCCACTGAGTATGGTATTTCTGAGTTTGAAGGAAAACAGCAATAACCACTTGCAATCACCTCTTTCATAGCCTGAGATGTATCCTTCAGAGTATCCCTCAGACCAAGGCCAGCTGTTAGAACCTGGACAAAATTTGAAAGTATGTTCAAAAGTCATTGCATAGGCTTTCTCTTTGTCTTTATTCAACATGTGTTGGCCAAATTCATTTTGAAGGGTCTAGACATTTCGAAAGGCAGAATAGGTAACTGTCTCCAAATGGCTTCGTTACCTATTATATGAATAGCCCTCCCTTACCACTTGACACTCAAGTCCCTTGGCCTGAGCTCCCAATCCTCTATCTCATCGCTCAGTCCTTTTGATGCTGCCTTTCCAACAGCCCTCTACCACGTCTCTTTGGTCCCAGTAGCTGTGCCTTAGTTCAGGTTCTTATGATTTCCTGTCTGGATTACTACAGCAATTTCCTAAATTAGTTTTCCTACATCCCATTTTATTTCTCTCTAGTCCATTCCCCATCAGTTGGATCACTCCACTTCTCCCAATTAAAATGCTTTCATAACTCTCCATGGCCCCAGAACCAAATCCAAGTTTAGCACACACAGTCTTAATTGGTCTCAAGTGTTTAATTTAAAACCCACACAATATAGCAAGAAATATAGGCTGTATGGGAGAAGGTTTTGGCACATGGGAGCCCCGCAGCTCCCATTGCTCATTGAATGTCAGTAAATATTTCTTCCATTTTTTGAGATCGCACAAAGATGACTTTATGTGCTATTTCTATGTATTTTATTAAATGAATACATGATACTTCACCCCCACTCTTAGGTCTGTGGGTTGAACTCAGTTCAAAGTTGGACACTTTACATTCTGTTTTAGACCTCGACTCCATCTGAATATGGCTCATGTCCAAGAATTTCACAGCCCTTTAAACCATCTTATAAATACATACTGCTTAGACATAGATCTTGAAGTAAAACTCTCCTATTCTGCCTTCCTCTTCAAAAGCCGTTTTCTCCTCATATGATCAAATTCACCTTGATCACAAAGTCATTACCTTTTTATAGAGCCCTTTTCATCACTCTCTTGTTTAATACTTCCCTGTAGTAGTGAAACAATGAATCATCTTCTTGCAAGAGGAGTGAAGATTCTTGCATTAGAAAACAAAACAAAAAACAAAACACAAAAACCCATAGAACAAAAGTGTCCATGAAGAGCTTAATACACAAGGTCTGAAGATACTTGGGAAGAAAACTGGGAGAAAGAATTTTGGGTTGGGGCTCATGGAAGGGAGCATGAGTTCACCTACTTCATGCTGTAATCAGCAGGACCCTGTGAGGCTTTCCCAGAGTGGGACATGTCCTCCACCTGCCTTGTATATATAGAAGGACTTTAGACAAATAATCAATTTGATCAGAGAAGTGGGAAAATACAAGAGAATAAGGAAGAACAGTCAAGCAAGACAGACTAATATTTGTATGGCCATTCAACAGAGTCAAGGACCTTAAGTTCTTCCTCAAAGGACAATAGATAGTATTCTGAGTCATGTCCTTGGAGTTGTTTTGCAGAGTCAACTGCATGCTGCCTATAAGCCGTAGACTCCAGACCAGTTGGAAGAAGAAGATTGATGATGCTGACTCCCAGTGACCTCACCACCCACCAGTCAGGAAAATGTCCATGAGCTGATCATGCCCTACCCCTTGAGTACTATATACGTCTCCTCACTACCCCCTCCAAGAGGGGTACAGTCCCTGAGGCCCTAGCCTGCAGTGTTCCCCTATTTGCCTGGCAATTAAAGCTACTTTTTATGTTTCTTCCAACTCTCTCCAAGTTTCTATTTGGCATTGGTAGTCAGAGGCGGTCAAAATTTCGGCAACAATACCCATTAGTGACACCTTATAGGGTAATTCAAAGTTGACTTCTCCATGTAAAGCTTCCCAAACAAGCTCTAATCCCAATGACTTCACAGACTTTGATTTGAGGTAAGTATAGATACATTGCTTCTCTCCCCATTTTCCAGGGCCACTACTACTTTATCATCCAAACCTCATTTTACATATGATTTACCTAAGCACATCCGAAATTCCCATATTCTTAATCTCTTTTGATTTTTGGAATGAGCCACCCCAAAATATGTCACTTTTTTCATGAAGGTTATTGTGAGCAAAAAGCAAATCAAGATCCTACAAGTTCTCAAGAGGCTACTGTCCCTCCTTCAACTACCTGGAAGAATTTAAGTTGAGGTTTTTTCCCCCAGAAAAAAAAAAAAAGAGTTATTACCAGAGAAACTGTATCTAAGTGGCTTCATCTGCATGGCAGGGCTAAAACCTATAATGACCAAACATCTCGTATCATCTTTTGAATGACTCTCATGCCCTTGGAAACCCAGGCCCCATCACACTCCTTAGTTCAGGAAAATACATACACCCCATTTACCTTTCTGTCTCTGAACCTTTCATGTATGTTGGAGTCTGACCCTCTCATGTACAGGAGCTTCTTGTATATATGTAATTACATTTTATTCTGTTAATCCGTCTTAGGTCAACTTAATTCTTAGATCAGCCAGAATTTAGAAAGGAAAAAGTGTTTTCTTCCTCTTCAACAATATCAATCAAGTATAATGCATGGATCTTATTTCAAAGACACCTTTGCAACATTTTACGTAAGCCTCATGGTAACCACAAAGCACAAACCAGAGAAGATGCACACAAGATAAAGGAAAAATAGACCACACCACCATGGAAAATCATTAATTTTTGATAAGCAGAGATAGGACAGGGGTGACAATACAAATACAAAACCACCAGAGAAAAATAACATGGCCTTAGTAAATTTTCATATGTCAGTAACAACTTTAAATGTTAATGTAAATGGATTGAATTCCCCAACAGAAAGGCACACAGTAGCTGGATGGCTAAAAAACAAAAAAAGCCAACCAACCAACACCCGACTGCATGCTGCCTACGAGAGACCTGTATAGGCTCAAAGTGAAGGGATGGAAAGATGTATTCCATGCAAGTAGAAACTCAAAAAAATTAGAGGTAGCTACTTCACACAAAATAGATTGAGCCAAAAATGTTAGTAAGAGACAAAGAAGGTCACTATGCAATAAAGACAAAGAAGGTCACTATGCCATGATAAAGAGGTCAATTCATGAAGCGAACAACTATTAATGTATATACACCCAGTATGAGAACACAAATATATTAAGCAAATTGTAACAGATCTCAAGAGAGCAATGGAAAAAACAACAATGACAGTAAGGGACTTCAAAATCCCATTTTCTGCAATGGATAGATCATCCAGACAAAGTATCCATAAAGAAGTGAACCTGAACCATGTTAGACTAATAACCCTAAGCTATTTATAGAACATTCCATCTATCAGAAGCTAGATACATCTTCCTCTGAAGAGCACATAGAACATTCTCCAATACACTTTAATAAATTTAATCTGACAAACATAAAATTGAGCTGAACAGAGTACATACTGTACAATTTCAGTTTTACAAAATTCAAAATCAGGACAGTGGTCACCTTTGGGTGGGACAGTCACTGGAAGGGGCAGTGTTTCTTGAGTGCTGGTGATATTCTGCTTTTTCATCAGAATGTGCTACATAGAGGCATCGGTGAGAATTCATCAAGCTGTCAACTTATGATTTGTGTACCTTTATGATAAAAAATAAATTGCTTTTGAGATAATCTGAACATTTATATTTGATGATACTAGGGAAATGTTGGGGTTTTGTCCAAAAAGTCTTACATTTTAGAAACATATATCAAAGTATTTGTGGATGAAATGTGCTGTTCAGACGTGCTTTAAAAAGTGAGGAGGGAGTGGAGTTCCCTTCGTGGCTCAGTGGTTAACGAATCCGACTAAGAACCATGAGTTTGCGGGTTCGATCCCTGGCCTTGCTCAGTGGGTTAAGGATCCGGTGTTGCCCTGAGCTGTGGTGAAGGTTGCGGACGTGGCTCGGATCCCGTGTTGCTGTGGCTGTGGCGAAGGCCGGCCGCTGCAGCTCCTGTTGGACCCCTAGCCTGGGAACTTCCAAATGCCATGGGTGCAGCTCTATGTAAAGGCAAAAAGACAAAAAAAAAAAAAAAAAAAAAAAAAGTGAGGAGGGAGTGAAGGGGAGCGTTTGGAGTTTAGACTGATCATGTGTTGATAACTGAAGGCGGGTGATAGATACACGGGGTACATTAAGCTACTCTCTCATGCGAATATGCTTATACAATCCTGTAGACCCCTCCTCTTGCCCAGTCCCTTCTGTTTATACTGCCTTGGTGTATTCACCTCTCTCCCTTCTCTCATCATTGCCCTTCCTTGCAGAGTAGATCTCCTAAACTATTTTCCTTCTGATGCAATGCAGCTCTCCTGGGTCCTATTAATCTGAGCACCAGCTCATTCTACAGGTCCTTTGAGATCTCAGCCTCCAACAGGAGTTTTAAAAATAATCAACAAAGGTGAGTCTTTTTCAGAAAGAAGGGTTCTAGTCTAATTGCTAAGAAGAGCAGTTTCCCATTCTCATTCAATTTTTTTCATTTCTTTGATCACTCTCAATTCTCTGTCCCTACAAATATGCATATGTAGGTAGGATTAAGACACTCTAGTCTCCTGAAACACTTGCACAGTGTTAATAGGTCATTTGCTGGGTGACATTTTCCTGGAATGAGCTACTTCTACTGGCCACTAGTCTAAACCATTTCATATAGATCCTCACAAGCATTGATGTTAGAAGATGATCTCTGAAATGGTTCCCAGTTGTGATAGTGCATCTTTTTGGAGCCTTCCATCTGCTCTACACTGGCTGTAGTTGAATCTTCCTATGAGAAATTTTGGATGTGTTGGAGTAGGGAGGAAGAGAAAGCACTTAAAAATAGTCTGTGGGAGGAGTTCCCATTGGCTCAGCGGAAACTCATCTGACTATCATCCATGAGGATGCAGGTTCAATCCCTGGCCTCGCTCAGTGGGTTAATGATCTGGTGTTTCTGCGAGCTGTGGTACAGGTTGCAGGAGAGTTTGTAGCTGCTGTGGCTACAGCTCTGATTTGACCCCTAGCCTGGGAACCTTCATATGCCTTGGGCGTGGCCCTAAAAAGGAAAAAAAAAATGGCCTATGGACTGACTGGGAATTTCTATTCAGGGTTGGCCACGTAAGAGCACCAACAAGCAGATTTTGCCTCATGTAATAGAGGCAAAATATTATCCAAATGAGATTCTGTTGTTTTCTAGGAATGAGGTGGTACAGGATAATTTACTTGAACTGCTCTCAAAGCAATCATTTTCAGCCTAGAAAAAGAGCACACAAACTGGAGTTTGATTTAGGAATTAATAAAGGGATGCAATTTGGGGGAAATTAAAACATTTTATCAGCCTTTGTGGAACTCAGGACTGGCTGTGTGAACCTAAACTACAATATCCTCCATCATGTCCCTTCAGCTCAGGAGTTTCTGCCCCAGTGTCATCTTGACAGCTTCTTGGTAGGAAGCCTTCTGTTCTCTCCCAGGTCACTTTAGGTCTGCAGCCCACCTCTGCCAAATATACTGCTGTTTCTCCCAACATGCATATCACCTTCATTTATAGGGACCTTTGACCTTCCTGGGCACATACCCACACAGCCATCTGCATCCACTGCCAAAACTATATACCAAGTTAAAAAAAAAAAAAAAAAAACCAAAATACAAGAAATCTTCCTGATGTCCAATCAAGGCACTGGTTTAGGTAACCGTAGGAGTCTCCAGAAAAATTCTCGTCTCTAGAAAATCTAGATAGAAAAATCAAGGAAGTGGGTAAACTCTCAAGACTCAGGACAGGCACTGAGACTGGAAGGACATTCCGATTCTTGAGTCTTCCTACACCTGTGTAGTAACAGCTAAGATTTCACCCAAAGGTGCTGGTATCTGGAATAATCCAATTGTTTTAGACAAATTGAGAGCAGCCCAGGGACTTGGAAGACCACCTGTTTGTGTCACTTTGAATCAACAGGCAAAAAGACTCCCCCATGAAGATTAAGGACTGCTAATCTTGTACCCTTCCTCAGAAGCAATTGTGCTTTGGGACAAAGAGACAGGCCCTTGACAAAGCTAAGTGATTAGTGCATGGCCACACAATGGGAAAGATAAGCCCACACAATTGTCTGTTGCTCATGATGAGGCAGGTATACCTGTAGTTTGGGTGTTTTGTTCACAGCGTGGGTTCTTGTCAGATTGCTAGAGTCCACCAGACTTTCATAAAACAGATAAAATAGTGCCTGTGGCACTGGCTTTAGTGAGGATTAAAATGAGTTAGTCCACGTGTAAGCTCTCAGAACAGACCTCCTGCTTCATAGTCAGCACTCAAGTCAGTGTCAGCTATTTGGGATTTAGTGTGTAAATACCCAAGAAAGATGATGATCCTGCTGTGATGTTTCAAAATCTATTTCAAGTTTCCAGGGAAGGGTGGTAGAATCATGCCTTCAATTTGGGGGCCAGAACTCATTTTGATGGCATCTTCAGTGGCATGGGGAAGAATTATCTGGTATAACAATAACAGCACTGGATTTGGAGAAAGTGGTCTGGGTTTAAGTCCTGGGTCTGGTCAGCTCTGTGACCTGCAAGCATGCAACTCATCCTTGTGGACTTAGAATTACAGTTGATTCCAGTTTAAGACTACGATTTGAGGCCAAGTAGTGCTTTTATTACTGCGTCTTTGATTAGGTGCCTATTGGGGATTTAAAGAAGTTTCATGCTGGGGCCTTCATGCCTCCATTTGCTTCTTAATAAATCACCTGGACTGATAAAGCCATACTTATGAGAGACCCAAATCAGAAATCCAACAACTCTCCCAAAGGAAATTGACACTACAGGTAGAATTTGTCAAGTATCTCAGAGATCCGGTTTATCTCTAAGATACCCAAATACCAAGATCTTTGCCTTTGATCTTCCTTAATAACATTTATTGTAATGAATATAGCCTGAATGGGCCTTTTTCCCCTCCTCAAAAAAATTTTTAGAGACCCCATGACACTGCTGCCCAAGTTTCCTTGTTCCCAACAACCCATGCTTCCAGATAGCCAGTGGCCATGAAACAGAAGCTTGCTGACCTCTGTGAGGACCAGAGACATAATTCTGGCTTCCTGAGCACCAGATTGCCACCTACTAAGCAAAAGTGCAACCACTAAGAGAAATTAAATTGCTTAACCCAAAAGCAGGGCTTGCAGAAAAAAATTTTAAGTTGATGAGTTATATTTCACATAACATGTCTGTAAGAATAACATCTAAAGAGCTTTTATAACTATCTTTCTGCAATCATTAAAACCCAATTCTGACAAACACTGATATTTTCTCTAGCTAATTCCCTTGAAGAGGCAGTGCTCATTATCAATTCAAAACTTAAAACTGATGCACTAGCCAGGAAGAAAAAATGAAATTCCATAGACATTATCATGCAAATTCAGCCTTAGAGCTCTGCAGTTGTAAAAAAAAATGTTAAGTATAACCCTCTTGACCTTTATACGTAAGTCACAGATTTATACAACAACAGGGTGGACTTGTGGGGGGAAAAATTGGGCAGGGATTATCACTTTTTCCAATAATGTAAGTGGATATTGAAGTTTATAAGAGCTGACATATTTAAAAGTAAAAAACTGAGGTATGTATGCTATCTAGTCTATGGGTTTTCATACATATTATTTAAAAGAAAATGGCTTAGCAAACTCCCAATCCTTTATATACAAAGGTTCCCTGTCTGGTAAGAAATTCAAACCAATTCAACAGATCTTGGTTGTACTGAAACAGCACTAGGTATTGTAAAGACATCGAGGATAAATAAGGCAAAGATTCTTCCATTGCCATAGTGAGAAGAGGAAGGAGAAGCAAATGAAAATATGTTACAGGCCTTCCTGCTTGCTGCACAACAGGCCAATAAATCTACAGATGAGTTGTTGGGACAAGAAACAGTGACCTATGTTCAGAAAGCCAGCCCAGGTCAAGAAGTCAACTAGTGTTGAAAAAGAACCATCCTGCCTGAGTTAGAATTCGGACCTCTTTAATACTAAAAGGGGAGGGAGTAAAGTCAAGCATTTCCTGGTTCTGATCAGCTTCCTGAAGTAATGTGTTAATTTCTTCTTTCCTAGAGTTATTCACAAATGGGACTGACCAGGATGTTAACTGTTAGCTAAAAGAAGGGTACTTCAGCTTTATGTCCATCGCCTGGGAGGCAGAGTTCCCAGAGATGGACCACTGTGTGTAACTAAGCTTATAATTGACATTCTTTAGTGATTAACTTGCAAGAGAACACAGAGTCTTCCCTATTACAAAGTAGAATGTGCTAAGTATCCTAAGAGGTACCAACAAAATGCTTGTAGATGGGTGTGTTAGAAGAAATTAGATTTGGTGAGATAAATGATTGTGGGGGGAAAAAAGGTATTGTTTCAGCTCAATGTTCAAAGATAGGTAGGTTAGGACAGCCAACAAGAGGATGGAAGGAGGCTGTGTCATGTCAGGAACTATCCTTCATGGCTTGAGGGTGGGAACATCTTGGATACCTCTGCGTAAGGGCTGACTACCTGGGTTAGGGGTGCCAGGGCTTTGTAGAGACAGTCTGAAGTTATTCTTTACCCTTCCTCCAGGAGTTCTGATGTCACTATTAAGAACCAAACTATTGTTAATTAAAGCAACTCAAGTTGAACACTGGAAGAAGAATGATTAGAAGAGAAAAAATTGAGGATATGAGGAGAGAAGGACTTGTTGGTGACAGATAACAGAGGAGCAGGAGGAGATGGGATCCCTGGATGGGGTCTTCCTTTAAGGAAGACAATCACTCCTCCTTCAGAGAAGGGGTTGGTAGATTTCCCCTAAAGGGCCAGATGGTTATCCTTTCAGCCTTTGTAGGCCGCTTGTTCTGTCGCAAATACTCAATTCTGTTACTGTATCACGGAACCAGACACATAAATGAACAAACACGAACAGGTTCCAAGATAATTTTATTTATAAAAATGGGTGACAGGCCAGATTTGGCTCATGGGCCATCATTTGCTGATTTTTTAGGTCATCAACAGGGAAGAAGAAGCATGCTATGATATTGCATAGAGCTAAAAGCAACTGATGGCCTTCTTTGAATTTTCAATAAAGTAAGAGTCTAGGGTTATCCATAAAGAAACTTAAGGACTTCCAATTGTGGGGCAGCAGAAATGAATCTGGCATGAGGTTGCGGGTTTGATCCCTGGCCTTGCTCAGTGGGTTAAGGATTCGGCCTTGCAGTGAGCTGTGGTGTAGACTGAAGACGTGGCTCGGATCTGGTGTTGCTGTGGCTCTGGCGTAGGCTGACAGATGTAGCTCTGATTACACCCCTAGCCTGGGAACCTCCATATGCTGTGGGTGCGTCCCCAAAAAGACAAAAAGAAAAAAAATAAAACAAGAAACTTAAGTAGGAGTTCCTGTTGTGGGTCAGCTGGTTAAGAATCCAATATAAGGTCTCTAAGGATGTGGGTTCGATCCCCGACCTCACTCAGTGGATTAAGGATCTGACATTGCCACAAGCTGTGGCATATGTCTCAGATGTGGCTTGGACTTGGTATTGCTGTGATGTAGACCTATAGTTGCAGCTCCAATTTGACCCTGAGCCCAGAAACTTCCATATATGCTGCAGGTGCAGCTGTTTAAAAAAAAAAAAAAAAAAGTGTAGTGAGAGGACAGAAAGAAATGGAGAATATTTTATAACAATCAACATGGAGTCAGCTAAGGATGAAAACATCCAATAGTTCTAGGACCAGGGTAAACAAAAGTATCGACCAGTTTTGAGATTTTGACTAGTTCTTAAACTTGTTTTATGTGTTATATGAGCCAAGTGAAAAGATTAAGCTATTATTTATTTCAGTGAACTGACAAGAATTTATGATCTTAAAAGTCTTTGAAAGAAGCATTTATTTTATTTCTACTCCTAACTTTCATTCCACAGCCCACATCAGTGTCATCCATACAAATCAAGTACTGAATTCCTGAGACAAGCAGTCAAGGCCTGGCTGGGACCCAAAGAGGGAGTGATAAGGTAATGAATTAACTAATGAATATCATGGCCATCAAGTTACCAGCAATGAGTGCCAAGATTGACAGCAGGACACTTAATTCTCGATTTCCTTTCTATAGTTTTGGATATAGGGCTACTCAAGGCAAAGGAAACAGGATGCTCTTTCCCTAACAGTTAGCTCAAAAGTTTCAGAAGATAAGCTGACACTTAGAGTTCCAGGAACATAATGACATTGACAAGTAAGAGCAAGCAGCAGGTTCTCTCATTTAGGAAGATGGCTTCCTTTTAAATATGACTTGAGAAATTCACATCTCCTATCAAGGCCAGAAGCTAGCTCTGGGCTTCCCACATTCTGTGAAGAAGAGAGTCACCTGCCAGTCAAATGTAGCCAGTGATGGGGAAGATTGGCAGGCCCCGATGGAGACACTTCCATTTCCTTTGAATAATACTCGGGAGGGATGAACACAGCTTTTAGGCATTCTGATCAGGCAAGCAGTCAGGAGGATCACACTGAGCCCAGGAATCCCACAGCTGGCAAGCCAGGAATAGCTGCCACCTATTTGAACTTGCTCATTTGCCTAGAACTGACAGGGTACAACTTGTCAGAGAGCCTTATTTGGCACTGTCAGTCTCTTCTTGTGAGGATTTCTGTCATTTGGCCTTTTGTCCCCGTTGATTAAGAGCAGTGTGGAGCACAGCTCTTACCCATTTCTCACCTCAAACCATTTCTTTGTTTCATTGAGTAGTAATTCACACCGCAACTCCACTGTATGGCGTGGGATTCAAGCCGACTATGGTGACAGCAGTGGCAGGCTCCACTAAGTCTCCAGAGTGGCCACTGCATCCAAAGAGGTTGAAAATCCCAAGCTCAGGACCCTAAAACCAGACAATGCTCCACCACTGCACCCTGTACCTCACCCACTGTCATCAAGGAGGAACCTCAAACTTAAGGCCAGGGACTGGCTACGGGAATCTCAGTCTGGGGACAGGAACCATGCCAATAGCCAGTCCAGGATGGAAAGGGATCAGAATTTAACAATGGGGCTTGAGATTCCAGTTCTGGTTGCAGCAAGCCTACCTTCTGGGCTTTATTCTAGGACTCACTTTTCACTATTACTTCCACGTTATTATTTGCCATATCTTATTTAAAACATGGCCACCTTGTTACAACTTGTTCAGTGGTATGACTACTGACCACGTATTTGGAATTGTACAGTCTCTCAAGACCCCTAAAGAAAGTGTTGCCCCAGTGTTACAGATAATAAAATGCAAACCTGGAGAAGCTGGTCACTTAAAGATCCCACACTATGACAGGTTGGGATTCAGGCCCAGATGTATCTGGCCGCAAAAGCTGGGCTCTTATCTAGAGCCAAGTTAATGCGCCGTAGAGCCTGCTCAGTGACCCCAGTTTTCCTCCTGGGAAGGGAAAAGCCAGTTTGTGGGCACACAGAGACCCAGCCGGGTGGCCTGGCATCACAGCGGAGAGAGCAGGCGCCAGGTTAGAGTGTTACAGTTGTGTTAACATGGCAAGTATGAAGTAGCTAGCTGTATTAAAAGAAACTATAAATTTTGCATCTGTACCATTTACCATGATAGAAACATTTGCAGTTTGTTGACTGTCTTCATTCAGAAAAACTCTCATTTGATCTGCATAGCAACTTTCGGAGGATAGCAGGACAGGCACCATTTCCATAAGGAAAAAAAAAGTTCTTAAAAGTTTAGTGCACATCATGTTACAAGGCTAATACATGGAAGAACCAGTATTAGAAGCGTTTTTCTTGTTCCAAGTCCAAATTTGCCCTCTACTCTCAGGATGCTTCTGTTCTCTGCATCACTCAGTGATAGATTTGCAAAGAAGTTTCTGCACACTTCAGGTTTTCACCTCCGATTCCTGAGAGGGGGCATCTGCTAATACTATAGCCCTTCATCCAAGGAAGTTTGCATAACCTACCTAAAAATAGGAATATTAAAGTGTTATTCACTAGTAAGCAATGGCTGGTGGCTGGATTGAATTGTTCAAGAGAAAAAGTGGGAAACCTATACTATACTATGTAAAAGCAGTGATGCTAATGCTGTAATAAAAAATAGAAACAGCAGCACAAGAAGTACAAGGAAAAAGAAGGTCAGTGGAAGGGTGCAGAGCAGTTAGCCAGAGGCACTGGTTAGGAGTAGAATGTTATGTTTGGATTGACTAGTGTCCTAGAGAAAAGTGGGTGTGTGTGTGTGGGGGAGGTGCAGGAAGCACAGGTGAGCGTGGTGGCCACCCACAACTGTACTCTCAACTTAAAAAGACAAAAGGAAACTGAAGGAATCCAAATCGGACATAACAAAAACTGAATCTGGATTGTGAAGCATAGCAACAACGTGTAAGAGAAGCAAGTAAGTCCCTGAATGCCTACCATTTTATAATTCTGTTATTCTCCTGGTTTAAAGATAGGGCACCCAAGAGACAAAGAAGCCAGGTAGAACAGAGAAGTGGCAACAAGAATAAGAAAGAGGAGGGCTGAACTCTGGAGGTTCACGGAAAAAACAAGAGCATTCAGTTCGAAGAAGCAACTCTCCTGCAAGATGGGGCATTATTTCTCCAAGGCTTTCTGTATTATTTTTATTCAGTCAAATTCATATGAAAGGCTGGGGGAGGACTTTTGACAATCCTAGCTGTCAGTCCCTCTGTCGACAGTTGCTATTTTTTTCCCCTTGCTATTTCATTCCTTCCCAGCATCTCTTCTACTTCGTGGGTGAATGAGCAGAGTGATGCCACCCGCACAGGACGGCCGCCCCTCCTCACACTTGGGCTGCTGCTCTGGGAAGCGTTTACTGCAGCTCTGGTGGAAGAAACCACAAGTTCTGCTGGCAGAATGGCCAACGTTTTCCCCTGGTGTGAGTAGGGATGGCTGGCTGCCTTCTAAGCTCATCAGTTTGAATGTAAATAATTATCGCGGAAATTGCCAACAAACCGTAGAATCAAACTGAGCGGGGGGGTGGGGGGGCTCTTTATTACCTTAGGTTTTGAGAGCAAAGACTAACACTCACCTTGTGAACTTAAAAGCTTTTTTAAAATAGAAGATTCAGATCAATGTCATAGCAAACATTGACATCTTGGGTTCTCTCCTGTAATAACTAAAGTCACTAGATTTCAAAACTTTTAGATTTTGAAATGCAAGAGAACTTACACACCTGTGGAAGGTTTTCAATGATCTATCCTCACTAAATTCAGTTTATTTTGGAAATCTCATAGGTCCAGTCCCCCCTCCCCCCTTTTTTTTTGGCTGCATGTATGACATGGAAAAAGTGCCTCTGCCAGGGATTGAATCTAAGCCTCAGCTGCAACTACGCCACAGCTGAAGCAAGGACTCATCTTTAATTCACTGTGCCTGGCCCAGGATCAAGTCCACACGCCAGTGACCTGAGCCGCTGCCATCGGATTCTTGACTACACCACATCAGGAAATCCTGATACCTCTTTTTTAGACTATGTCCCTGAAACTGCATAATCCATTTAAAGAAGTGATGTGGATATTGATATTCTTTACTAAATTTTTAAGTGAATAGTTCTGGAAGATGCTTTAAGTCAGTGCATCAACAGTTTCATTCTAATTCTACTTAAGTTCTCTTTTAGATAGTCATCCTGAGCCCCTTCCCCTTGCATCACCACACACAAACAAAATTAACAGCAGAACAAATCCAGGCCTTTCCTATGAACCCTCCAACATTTGTCAAAATGATAAGCCCTCCCACACTCCTCTTTCTGCATTCATCCTGACAGACAAAAATTGCAAGCAAAAACATCCCAACATCAAATATCCCCCCGCTCCCTTTTATTGAAAGTCATCCCGAAGAGACAAAAATTGCAAGCAAAAACATCCCAACATCAAATATCCCCCC
>PVHT020000174.1:3542642-3619260 GCA_004024745.2 Catagonus wagneri | reverse complement strand
ACAAAAATTGCAAGCAAAAACATCCCAACATCAAATATCCCCCCGCTCCCTTTTATTTAAAGTCATCCCCACAAAAATTGCAAGCAAAAACATCCCAACATCAAATATCCCCCCGCTCCCTTTTATTTAAAGTCATCCCGACAGACAAAAGTTGCAAGCAAAAACATCCCAACATCAAATATCCCCCCACCCCCTTTTATTTAATGTTTAACAACATGCACTTTTCAGGTGAGAAACTCCAAGGAAAATTCCAAATTCTCTTTACAATTTTTAGTGCATTCTTAAAGACTTGCAAAAAGGCTACATTTCATGCAGAAGTTCTCACTTTCCTGTTTTAAATAACTTCCAGAAACTAAACTAGATGGTAACAAGAGCATTACCTGATTACCAAAAATATATACAGGATAATAAAACAACATCACCTGAAATTATGCAAAAATTACCACACACCAGTTATAATATCATAGCATCGACACTTTGAGCACTATAGGAAGAAATAAATAAGGCCGCCTTACCTTGTTCACTGACAGAGAGGCACGGGGAAAAGCTTGCGTTTGAATGCTGTGAAAAGTTGCTGTTGAATGCTGGGACTGACTTTATAAAGCAGTAAGTTTGGCTTGTGGATCAGCACTATAAGCATCACCTGTAACTTGTTAGAGATGCAAATCCTCAAACCCTAACCCAGATTTATGGGTAAGGCAGGGTTTAGTAATTTGGTTCACAAGCCCTTCAGGTGATAGTGATACCCGCTCAAGTTTGAAACCACTGCTCTAGCCACACTAGACTGAAATAGAAACATCTGCCACTTAAAAGTTGTTAACACTCCATGATTTTCAGAACCATTCCAGATTTTTTTTTCAATGAGCTCTTAAAAGAACTTTCAGTGAACTTGTTTTAAATTTCAGAACAGTTTTATATTTACAAAATGTTGCAACGCAAGTACAAAGAATTCCCAAACACCCACTCCCAGTTTCAGCAATTGTTAACATCTTGCATTACTGTAGTACAATTATTAAGATGAAGCCTATATTGACAAAGTATCAATTAGCATATACTTAGCTATCAATTAGCATATCCTTGTGACTTTAGCATATACTTTATCCAGATTTCTTTAGGTTTTGCTTACTGTATTTCGCGTGTTCTACAACCTCATTCTGGACACCACGATACATTTAGTCATCGTGTCTCCTTAGATTCCTCTTGGGTGTGATAGTTCCTCAAACTTTATTTTTTATGACCTTGACTGTTTTGAGGATTAAATATTTGAAGAATGTCCCTCAACTGGGATTATTCTGATGTCTGTCTCATGATTAGACTGGGGCTATGGATTTCGGGGAGGAGGACCACACTGACAATCCCTTCATGTCATGCCAAAGATACAAATAACCAACGTGCCTTATCACTTATAATGTCTATTTTGATCACCTGGCTGAAGTCAGGTTTCTCTGCCATCAAGTTAATCATTTTTTCTACTTTTCATACAATTTTCTTTGGAAGTATATCAGTGTGGGCAGCCCAGGTTTTAGGAGTGGGGCCTATGCTCCACCTCCTTGAAGGTGGTGTATCTACATAAACCGACGTCAGAATTTTGCATCTGAAAAATGAATAAGAGCAATTTTGATACTTGAGATGTTTCTAAAAAGAATTAGAAACACAAATTAGGTGAGTAATCAATGTAAGAAAAAAAAATAATGACATGGGATATATGGCTGCCAGCAGAGGTGAAATGTGCCTGCATAATGGCAGACATGCAGAAGACGGCCTTCAGCACGTGGCACTTGGAGTGGTAATACAAGTGGTCACCACTGAGACTTCCATGTCTTTTGCAAACATATAGTCAGGTTTTCTTTCAGTCTAAAATATTCCTTCCTGCTCTTCTCCTCCAGTAGTTCTCAACCTTGGCTGCACATTTCTTTGCTGAGCTTTCTGGGTGAGGCTTGGGATGGGCATTTAAACAGCACCCCAGGTGACCCAGATATGCAAGTGATTGGAAAATCATTGCACTCAGCACTGTCCTCATCCTCAGATGATCACTTTTAACTAATGAGTGGAGTGGGAAACCAGGAGCTGGGAGAACAGAGCACGGTGCAAGTGGTGGAGATGTAAGCTGGGCTCTGGGTGAACAGGTGATATGTATGTTTGCCCACATATTAGCCTCTTCCTTGTTCTTGTTTCTTTTCTCCATTCTCTGTTTTTTCTATTTCTTCCCCTTTTCCTCCCACTGACCTCCACCTTCTCCTACTTAATAAACACAAATACCTTTCTGAACACCTTCCATGTCCTGGGCCATGTTCTGTTAGCTGAGGTTAGAGAAATTGTAGAGATACTGCTTTTGACTTTGATGCGCTTATGTTCTAGCTGTGCTTTAGATCATTGGTGTTTTCCTTTTTATTATTTATAATTCTCTTTTTAGAAATGAGTCATAGGCAGCACATACTGTGTACCCATAAAGAGGAATAAACAGTGAGTGGTCCAGGCATTCAGAAGACAGGTCCATACCTGTGTTGGGGGTGGTGAGAAAATGAGTAGAAGTTGGGATGAGCTTTTAACGAGGGTAGGGTTTACAGAAAGGAGATGTGATAGTGTCCTTCACAGTTAGCTATTTAAGATGTGGATGCTTGGAGTAAAATTTCTTGAGAAGCTTTAATAAAATTTTCAGGACTGTGTGCTTTTCCTCTTATCCTCTCAACAGAGTCTGTAGGGTAACAGATGGTAGGTGCCACTGATGGTTGGAGGCTGGAGTTTGGAGTTTGGGTATTTGTGGCCAGAAAAGAATTTGGCTTTAAATCTCTAAGAATCTTAGAATAGGAATAAACTCATAGTGAAAATGAAGACATCACGTACTACTATAGAATCTTTTTTAATATGAAAGGTCCTAATAATTTCGTTTAGGTTTTAACACAAATACAGTTTCTTTTCTCCTAGAATGCAGGAGGTCCTTCCAATAACTTGTATGCATAGGTTTGCCACTGTCCAGACAACAACTCCTTTGCCTTTTTATCTTGTGATGTACAAAGAGAAAGAGAAGCAGTCTCAGCAAAAGTGATCTACCATGGTGTGTGGAGCTAACCAAATGGATTCAGACAAAGGCTTCTTTGGTCACAGATACATCAACTTTGCATGAAACAAGCTGGTAGGTAGGAAAATAAGGTATCACTGTAATTGCTCTTGTATGTATAACAAAACGGCAGCATTTAACATTTCCTACTCTATCATGCCTGATTAGAAGTTTTGATTTCAAGATGTTAATTAGAATGTGCCACATTTCACTACTTAATGGATCTGAAATCTTGGGCAAAGGTCACTTTACTAGTCATTATTTTCCTGTGCTGTTTCTAAAGCTGTTGAGTTTTCCCTGTTATGCCAAATTCCCTTTGCAATTAAATAATTTAGAGAAAAAACTCTCAGTAAAGTCACATGGACACCCAAATCCACATATGACCTGATGTTTATAGCAGTGTTTTATTAATGATATGAATCTATGTATCCTAAAACCCCTATTTCTGTCATTGTTATCTTGGTTCAACACATTGTTCTTAATGTGCTATTGCAATTTTAAATATTGTGTGATCCCAAGGTTGAGATCTCTGTCTCTGACACCAAAATGTAAGAACTGCGAGAATAGGGCTCTGCTCAGTTTGCCTGACATTGTAACCCTAGAGTTCAGCACAATACCTGACACCAAGTATGTATGCAATAGCTATTTTTTTTAACTTGTTTAGATTTCAAACTTTTTTTATATAATGATTTTTATTTTTTTCCATTATAGCTGGTTTACCAGATAGAAAGGAGATCACATGCAATGAATATGAAGAATATTGAAATATTACACCAATAAAAACTGAAACTAATAACCTTGAATGAGACACTGTTGTTGGGTCTTGCTTGAGAGAGAGAATTGTCACAATTTGGTTGTTTAAATTGTGAACTTCAAGTGCACACAGTAACCTTTAGAAAGAATTTAATGATATACACAACACTATATAAAATATATTTATATATATTTTATGCATAAAATACCTAACCAACAAAGACCTACTGTATAGCACAAGGAACTCTACTCAATATTTTGTAACAACCTATAAGGGAAAAGAATCTGAAAAAGAATCTATATATACATATACATGAATCACTCTGCTGTACACCTGAAACTAACATGACATTGTAAATCAACTACACTTCAAATGAAAAAAAAAAAGAAATTCAACTCAAGTTTTTGGAAAAAAAAACAAAGAGGTTAATGGCTAAGGTCATAAAAGTAAGAAAATCTTCCAAGCTCAGTGGCTTTCACTAAGGAATTCCAATAAGCATTAAAAAAACACTAATCCTTCAAAAACCCTCCAAGAAAATAAACGAGGAAACATTTCCCAACTTATTCTATGAGATCAGAATTCCTCTGATGGCAAAGTAAGGAAGAGATACTTATCTAAGAAAACAAACCTACAGACCCATTATCACTTATCACTCATCTGCATAGATGTAAAATACATTTTAAAAGCATTTAAATACAATTTTAAAGTATCAGAAAACTGACTCAGCAACATAAAGGGTTATACAACATAATCAAGTGGGATTTAAGATCTTGGTCACCAGTTCGAATGCGTGGGTATTTTTCTCCACTCATCCAAGGATTTCTCCAGTACCACCTGTGTGTCCTACAATTCAATTCAATTCTGACCCTGTCCACCCAGAAAGCATCAGATTCCAGAGGTTAAAGCTCAGTCCTGTGAGACTACCCTCCATTTGCTAGAGCAGATCACAGAACTCAGGAAAGCAGTTTACTCACTAGATTATAAGCAATTTATTACAAAGGATAATAAAGGATACAAACTGACAGCCAGATGAAGAGATGCATAAAGGTGAAGTTCCAAACAAAGGAGCTTGTATCTTGATGGAGTTTGGGACCTGGCATGGGGGCATGTGAATGCATTCTGGTTCACTAACCTGGAAGCACTCTGAAACTCATTTTGGGGGGATTTTAGGAAAGCTTAATTCCATAAGCAGCGTTGATTAAATTACTGGCCATTGGCAATTGATTCAGCCTCCAGTTTCTTTCTTACTCATGGAGATCAGGGAAGTTCCAACCTTATAATCATCTGGTTGGTTCTCCCAGCAACCAGGCGCCCCCCCCACCCCCGGCTTTAGGTAAATTCCAAGAGTCACCTTCTTAACATAACAAAATACACCTTTGTGGTGCTCATCACTTAGGAAATTCCAGTGGTTTTAGGAGTTTTGTGCCAGGAAAAGTGAACAAAGACTAAACATATGTATCTTATTATAAATCAATATCGCAATGGCCCATGGCTACCAACAGTTAGTAACACAAATCAGAAAGAAGACCAGTAGAAGACCAGTATCTTCATAAGGGCTAGTGTCAGGGCAATTGTTTAAATTCATGATCTGATTTCTCATGTTTTGTATCATCAGACCATGTTAGACATATTCCAAGTCAAGCTGAAAATAATAAACAATACACAACAACAAAAAATAAATTCAGTGGCTCTAATGAATGCTGATGTCTACTTACCAGTTTTAGACTAATAGCTTGAGTTACAAATAGCTGGTGCTCATAATGTTATTTTTCTCTACTTGAGTCTCTTGCTCAATAAAAACTCCTACATTTTAAAAGTTTTTCTCCTTTAGTATTTCATTTAAAATGATTTCCAGAAAGTATGTAATACTGAACATTCAGTTGAAACTTATTTCCAATGAAATGTGACATTATGAAAAACAGGAAAGCAATAAAAGATTTTGGATGATGACTCATACTCTTAGGGTTTATGCAAATCCCATTTCTTATTACCCACCATAAATGATAGGTGTTACGTTACTCACTATGAAAACAGCCCCAGAGAGCTGTTGTTTATCAGGCTAGTTACAAAGGTTGTGCCCCTTATTTATGAGTGGATATGGATAAAATTGAGTTATACACTGCTTTTCTTATCCCAAACAGACAAACTCTGTTAGGTTGCTTTAGACACATAGAACAGAGCAAAAACCAAATCAAAAACAAAGTCTGGCTTCTGCTGCTCTGGGGAGGAAAAAGAACTTCTGCTGGTTTTAAAAATGTAATTCTGAATGTAAAATAGAATAATAGAAAAGAGTACAGGTAAGATTCTAGCCAAGTGGGACATCAGAGATGGGCCAGTTTAACCCCCTTATCTTATACAGGAGGAAACTGAGACTCTGAAAAGTCTAACCTCTTCAATTTTACACAGCCTAATTAATGTAAAAATGAAGGGAAAAGAAAGAAGCACTGTAAATCAAATGCCAACAAAATAACTGTTAATGAAACTAAGCTCTTAAACAATAAAGCCCTAGAAAATGTTTTATTTACTTATAATTGAGCAAGTATATTTACAAGATACAGTTTAAATACAGTACAGGAAGGATCAAGATGGCAGAGGATTAAGATGTGGTGCTCACGTTCTCCCACAAACACATAAAAAAAATCTACATGTAGAATGACTCACATAGAACATCTACTGAATACTGGCAGAAGACCTTAAACCTCCAAAAATGGCAAGAAACCTTCCACATAACTAGTAGAACAAAAGGAAGAGAGAGGGGGAGAGAGAGAGAGAGAGAGAACCAGGGTGGGACTAGGACTCCTGAGAGGAAGCTGTTAAAGAGGAAAGGAACACACACCCTGGGAAGCCACCTAACTGATGGGGAGATCAGCCAAGATGGAGGGACCTCAAGGTCACAGAGAAAACCACAGCAGCTGGACCAAGCAGTGCAAAGCAGAGTGAGAGCCACATAGACCATCTGAACCACCTCCCCCAGACACCATGGCCTGGACACTCAGGTGGGAGTTGGACTCTGATACTCAGGCTCCAGAGGTCATTTCTAGGGAGAGGACTAGGGTTGGATGTGTGCAGAAGCCTGAGGGGCTAAGGAGTGCTGTGTCACTGGCTGGAGAGCCAAACATCACAGCTGAGGGAACCCAGGAGGAGGTCTGGGCCTGCAGGAGAAGCAAGGCACCATTGCTGGGGAGAGCAAGAGGAGAAGGGACAGACCATCATAGGAATATCTTTCCCTGTGCATGCACGGACTCTCAGAGGGCAGGATGCCTCTGGTGCAGGCTATGGGGTAGTTAGGCATCACTTGCTTAGGCTACAGGTGGCCAGGCGCCTCTTGTGTGGTTTGAGGGCAGTGGTGGTGGTGGGGCTAAGTGCAATGAAGCACCTCCTGCATAGTCTAGAGGCAGCGGGGGCAAACCACAGCAGTCATCTTAGACACCAGAGGTGGGCGGGGCCCGCCACCACTAGGAGTCTGAAAAGAGGCATCACCGATGGTCCCAGGCAGTTCATCAGTCAGCAAAGAAGAGGGCACTGCAACTGAACACCACCCATTATTGTTATCACTCCCCTGGGAATGGACCCACCCTGATGCTGCCACTGCCAAATATTCCAGACACTAACTACACCTGCCTGATCACTGTTACTTCCTGGGGCCCTGCAACTAGGAGCAACCTGCACCACCTTCCCATGGGTCCTTGCCACCATCAAGGGCCCAGCAACCAGGCTCTAGCTACTAGTCCTGCCCTTCCATCTCCCTGGAAGCATGCACAGCACCCTAAAAATAAAAAGTAAGCTCTCAAAAAAATACCCAGGGGTGCTCACACATATAAAGAGCCCTCCAAGACTATGGTAGCTGTTTTCCCTAAACTCACAGAATAGGAAAAAGATAAGCAAAATGAAGCAGCTCAGGAACCATTCCCAGTTAAAAGAGTAGGAGAACTCACATGAAAGAGCAAACAGTGAAGCAGACCTATGAATTCTAACAGACGCAGAATTCAAAAAGAAGATAGAGAAAAATACTGAAGGAATTAAGAGCGGATATGAACTGTAATGCAGATTACTTTAGAAAGGAACTAGAAAATATAAAAAGCAATGAAAAATTAGAAAATTCATTTGCAGAGATACAAGCTGAGTTAAAGGCAGTTAAGAGCAGAATGAAGGATGCAGAGGAATGAATTAGTGACTTGGAAGACAGAATAATGGAAATCACCCAATCAGGACAGCAAACAGAAAACCAAATAAAAAAACATGAAAGCAATATAAGAGATCTATGGGTAATATAAAGCAGGTCAAACTATGCATAGTAGGAATTCCAGAAAGAGAAGAAAAAGAAAAGGGGACTGAAAATATATTTAAGGTAATTATCTATGAAAATTTTCCAAATCTAAGGGAAAGAGATATCAAGATACAGGAAGCACAGAGGGCCCAAACAAGTTGAACCCAAACAGGCCCACACCAAGACATATAATAAAAACGGCAAAAATTAAAGAAAGAATTCTAAAGGCAGCAAGTTGAAAACAAAGAGTTAATTATAAAGGGAACCCCAATAAAGCTATCTATCAACTGATTTCTCAACAGAAACATTACAAGTCAGAAGAGAGTGGCAAGATAAAAAGTTCTGAAAGGGAAAAATTTGCAGCCTAGAATATTCTATCCAGCAAGAGTATCATTTAAAATAGGAGAAATAAAGATTTTCTCCAACAAACAAAAACTAAGAGTAATACTAAACCCATTATAAAAAATGCTAAAAGGGATCCTCTGAATAAAAAAGAAGAAATAGGATGGAGGAAATCACAATTGGAAAGCAATCACAAGTAAGAAAGTATACATATCTGGAGTTCCCATCATAGCTCAGTGGTTAACAAACCTGGCTGGCATCCATGAGGATGAGGCTTTGATCCCCAGCCTCACACTGGCACTGCTGTGAGCTGTGGTGTAGGTCACAGATGCAGCTCAGATTCCATATTGCTGAGGTTGTAGTGCTGGCCAGCAGTTACAGTCCCAGTTTGACCCCTAGCCAGGGAACCTCCATATGCTGTGAGTGTTGTCCTAAAAAGACAAAAAAAAAAAAAAAAAAAAAAAAAAAAAAAAAAAAAAAAAAAAAAAAAAAAAAAAAAAAAAAAAAAAAAAAAAAAAAAAAAAAAGAAAGGAAGAAAGAAAGAAAGAAAGAAAGAAAGAATACAGATCTAAAAGAAAAAAAGCCTATTGTAAAAACAACAATAAACACAAGGAACAGCAAAAGGAGAAACATGAAGATGTTAAAAAAGGACTTCAAAATCATAGAATGTGGGGAAGGAAAATAGAATATGGACTCTCTCTTTTTTTTTTTTTTTTGTAGAATGTGTTTGAGCCTATGTGACTATCAGGCTAAAGCAAGCAGATATAGGAAGGGGTGAATATATCTGAAAAACAGGGCAATCACAAATCAAAACCAAACATTACCTTCAAAAAACTAAAAAGAAAAAGACACAAGCATAAAATAAAAAGAAAAAATCCAACCAAAGGAAGAAAGAACAAAGGAGAAAAATAGAATCAACTTGAAAACAAGGTTTAAAATGGCAATAAATACATATTTATCAATAATTCCTTAAATGTCAATGGACTGAATCCTCCAATCAAAAGGCATATAGTGGCAGACTGGATAAAAAGCAAGAGAATACAATATGCTGTCTACAACAGATTTACCTTAGGGCAAAGGACACATATAAGTTGAAAGTGAGGGGATGGAAAAAGATATTTCACCCTAATGGAAAAGACAGGAAAGCAGGAGTCACAATATTCATATAGACAAAATAGACACTAAAATGAAGGCCATAAAGAAAAGACAAAGAAGGACACTATTTAATGATAAAAGGATCCATTTAAGAAGAGGGTATTACAATCATCAATATATATGCCCCAAATATAGAAGCACCCAGATACATACAACAAATATTAACAGACATAAAAGCAGAAATTGATGGGAATGCAATAATAGTAGGAGACTTTAAAACACCACTCACATCAATGAACAGATCCTCTAGACAGAAAAATCGACAAGGCAACAAAGATCCTAAATGACACAACAGAAAAGTTAGACTGAATTGACATTTTCAGGACATTACATCCCCCCAAATCATAATATACATTATTCTCAAGTGCACATGGAACATTCTCAAGGATTGACTACATACTGGGGCACAAAACTAACTTCGACAAATTTGAGTATAGAAATTATTTCAAGTATCTTCTCTGAACACAATGACATGAAACTAGAAATCAACCACAGGAAAAGAAATGAGAAAAAAACTGACCACATGGAGACTACATGACATGCTACTAAAAAACCAATGGGTCAATGAGTAAATCAAAAGGGAAATTAAAAACTACCTTGAGACAAATCATAATGAAAATACAACTTTTCAAAAAATCTATGGGATGCCACAAAAGCAGTGTTTAGAGGGAAGTTAATAGCAATACAGGCCTTCCTCAAAAAAGAGAAAAAATCTCAAATTAACAGCTTAACCCACCATTCTAAAAGAATTACAAAAAGAACAAACAAAACCTAAAGTCAGCAGAAGGAAGGAAATCATAAAGATCAGAGAGGAAATCAATAAAATAGAGATTCAAAGAAACAACAGAAAAAATCAATAAAACCAAGAGCTGGTTCTTTGAAAGGGTAAACAAAATTGACAAACCTCTGGCCAGACTCAGCAAGAGGAGATAACTCAAATAAACAAAATAAATGAAAAAGGAGAAATTCAACAGATACTGCAGAAATACAAAAACCCATAAGAGAATGCTATGAACAATTATATGCCAAAAAATTTGACAATCTAGAAGAAATGGAAAACTTTCTAGAGACTTACAGCCCACCAAAACTGAATCAAGAAGAAATGGATTAATTGAACAGACTGATCAGTGGAAATGAAATTGAATATGTCATAAAAACACTCCCTACAAACAAAAGCCCAGTACCAGACGGTTTCATAGGCTAATTCCACCAAACATACAAAGAAGAACTTAAACTTTTCCAAAGGCTGAAAAGAGGGAACCCTCCCAAAGATATTTTATAAAGCCTCCATCACCCTAATACCAAAACCAGACAAAGATACTACCAAAAAAGAAAATTATAGGCCAATAACTTTGATGAACATAGACTAAAAAAGTCTCAACAAAGTTTTAGCCAAACAAATCCAACAACACATAAAAAAGTTCATACACTATGGCCAAGTGGGATTCATCCCAAGTTCATAAGGGTGGTTTAACATATGCAAATCAATCAACGCCATACACCACATTAAAAGAAAAGTCAAAAACCACATGATCATCTCAATAGACGCAGAAAAAGCATATGACAAAATCTAACATCCATTCATGATAAAAAACTCTTACCAAAGTGGATATAGAGGGAACATACCTTAACATAATAAAAGCCTTTTACAACAAACCCACAGCAAATATAATACTCAATGGAGAAAAGCTGAAAGCCTTTCTACTAAAATCTGGAACAAGATAAGTTTGCCCTCTCTCACCACTTATTCAACACAATATTGGAAATCCTAACAATACAAACAAAAGAAATAAAAAGTATCCAAATTGGAAGAGAAGAGGTAAAACTGTCACTCTATGAGGGTGACATGATACTATATATAGAAACCCTAAGAACTCCACACAAACACTACTCAAGCTGATCAACAAATTCAGCAAAGCAGCAGGATGCAAGATTAACATTCAGAAATTGGCTGCATTTCTGTATATACTAACAATGAAATATTAGAAAAGGAATATAAAAATACAATGCCTTTTAAAATCACACCCCCAAAAATTAAATACCTAGGAATAAACCTGACCAAGGAGGTGAAAGACTTATATGCTGAAAACTATGAAACATTAATCAAGGAAATTACAAATGATTCAAAGAAATGGAAAAATATTCCATGCTCCTGGGCTGGGAAAATTAATAGCGTAAGAATGGCCATACTATCCAAAGCAACCTACAGATTCAAAGCAATCCCTCTCAAATCACCCATGACATTTTTCACAGAACTAGAACAAACAATCCAAAAATTTATATGGAACCATAAAAGACCCAAAATTGCCAAAGCAATCCTGAGGAACAAAAACAAAGTAGGAGGCATAACTCTCCCAGATTTCAGGCAATATTACAAAGCCATAGTAATCAAGACAGTGTGGTACTGGTACCAAAACAGACATAAAGACCAGTGGAACAGAATAGAGAACCCAGAAATAAACCCAGACACTTATGGTCAATTAATCTTTGACAAAGGAGACAAGAATATAAAATGGGAAAAAGACAGTCTTTTCAGCCAATGGTGCTGGGAAAACTGGACAGCAGCATGTCAGTCAGTGAAACTGGAACACACTCTCACATCATGAACAAAAATAAACTCAAAATGGCTTAAAGACTTAAATATAAGACAAGACATCATCAAACTCCTAGAAGAGAACATAGGCAAAACATTCTCTGACATTAACCTTACAAATATTTTCTCAGGTCAGTCTCCCAAAGGAATGGAAATAAAAGCAAAAATAAACCAATAGTACCTAATCAAACTGACAAGTTTTTTGCACAGCAAAGGAAACCAAAAAGAAAACTAAAAGACAACTTACAGAATGAGAGAAAATATGTCAAATGATGTAACGGACGAGGGCTTAATCTCTAAAGTATACAAACAACTTATACAACTCAACGGCAAAAAAGCCAACAACCCAATTGAAAAATGGGCAAAAGACCTAAATAGACATTTCTACAAAGAAGATATTTAGATGGCCAACAAGCACATGAAAAAATGCTCAACATCACTGATGATTAGAGAAATGCAAATCAAAACTATGATGAGGTACTACCTCACACCAATCAGAATGACCATCATTAATAACTCCACAAACAACAAATGCTAGAGGGTGTGTGGAGAAAAGGGAACCCTCCTGCACTGTTGGTGGGAATGTAAAGCTGGTACAACCATTATGGAAAACAGTATGGAGGTACCATAGAAAACTATACATAGAACTACCACATGACCCAGCAATCCCACTCTTGGGCATATATCTGGACATAACTTTCCTTGAAAAAGACACTTGCACACACAAATTCATTGCAGCACTACTCACAATAGCCAAGACATGGAAACAACCCAAATGTCCATTGACAGATGATTGGATTAGGAAGACGTGATATATATATACACATACATACAATGGAATACTACTCAGCCATAAAAAGAGCAAAATAATGCCATTTGCAGCAACATGGATGGAACTAGAGACTCTCATACTGAGTGAAGTAAGTCAGAAGGAGAAAGACAAATACCGTATGATCTCACTTATGTCTGGAATCTAATATAGTGCACAAATAAGCCTTTCCACAGAAAAGAAAATCATGGACTTGGAGAACAAACTTGTGGATGCCAAGGGAAGGGAGTGGGATGGTCTGGGAGTCTGGGGTTAATAGATGTAGACTATTGCTTTTGGGAAGGAAAAGCAAGGAGATAGCACCAGGAATTATGTCTAATCACTTGTGATGTATATATATATATATATATATATATATATATATATGTATATGTGTGTGTGTGTGTGTGTAACCATGTCACCATGCTGTACAGTTTAAAAACTGACAGAAAACTGTAAACCAGCTATAGTGGAAAAATAAAAATCATTGTATTAAAAAAAACCCAAAAAACATAATCTTTATTATTAAGTTCAAGTGTTGGTTTTCCTTGAGGACAGTCTTACTTCTGTGGTGGGCCAATGCTTTGTTCCAATGTAATTCTCACCCTAGACCTTTTCCCTTACAGGATATTAAACATGACAACCACACCTGTCCTTCTGCTATAACAAGAACAGGTGAGAGGCTCAATCAAGCATGCTTTTCTAGCACTGTGCTCAGGGAAAATCCTGCACTCAGAATGCTTTGAAGCCTGCTCTGAAGATTACTGGCATTCACAATAGCCAGGGAGAGACTGCTTATCTTGCTCATTGAGACCCAGTGCCCAGTGTCTGAAGGGGTTCTCTGTGACCTCAAGGGCTCCACTGGCAGTTGCTTCATTCAAATGAGGGGGTGGCATTTGACATAAGAACACTGCAGAACAAGAGAAATTCAGCGGCACAATCAATAAACCAGATCACCTTTGAAAAAAAAGGTCTATTGTTATCTTTATTCCTGAGTTGCATGAAGTTCCTTATTTGAGATGTTGCTGGTTTTACTGGTGAAAGACTAAAATTAAACTGCCTACTTCTCCTAGGGATACATTCCTTGTATTCTCCTTGGTGATTTAACCTTTCTTTCATCGTTAAGTCTATCAAGCGGGGCTATGCTGAAGAGCGATGCCTATGTGTTCTTGGAGTGAAGTAAACCCTGGGGGTTAGATGAAGTTAGTAGTATTTAGCCCATTAAAGTGTCTCACTTTAAGCAAATCCTGAAGATGCTGATCTCCAGCTCTTAGTCTAGTTTGTAAAGGCTTGCATTAAAAGTGGAGACGTCGGAAAAGATCCCCTACAAATGAGATTTGTACCCTAAGAATTCCAAGATTTCTTTTTTTGCTATTCAGAGTGGTAAATCCCAATCTTTTTACAGAGGATGTAAATCCAAATATCTGGGAGAGTTTTCTGGCTCTGGAAAGATTGCTTTGCCATCCTGAGTTATTTGAAGGGTAAAAATGCTGAAATTGTACTTAATTATTTGTTGTAGATTTGGTCATTTTTAGCCAAAATAATTTCTTGAATTTTCTTCCTTTATTTTTTTCTGTAATTTTTAGAGCATCTCTGGTGAAGATAATTATATCTCTTAATTCCCTTCGTTTTAAATTCATATCAAAGCCTTCAAAGAGACTGATGTCCCTAAAATGGGTTATGACAGCTGTGCAGTTTGCGGGGGTCTGGTCCCGTCAGCCTGTTCTGAATACATGAGGCGGAGCAGAGGAAGAAGCCACATGGAGCCAATGATATGGCAGCTGGTGGCAACCATGCAAGCAGCAAACCCAAGTGGCTGTGTTGCTGTAGCTTCTCACAAGAGGCAGACATGCACAAGAACAGCTTGGTATGGAGGATAAGGAACATAAGTGATATGCAGGTAGGGCAATGAAGAGAAATACTGAAAACCTGAGACAGACTTGTTAGTGTGGCAGGAGTGGGGCCATAAGGGCAGAAAGAGAAATATCTCAAGAACAGACCATCTGTCCTGGAAATCCTTCCAACATGGATGGCTGAGATGGTTATATTTTGAACACAAGATATTTCCTCTTGGCTCTCCACCTGAAAGGCCATGGCATTTGACCCCATGGGTCTAGTGACAGAAATGTCATCAAAGAGGCTGAGCCAACTTTAGCAGAGTTTCTTGCAAGGGTGAAGGAAACCGCCGTGGCAGGAGTGGCTTCTGGCTAAAAGGAAGAGCAAGCTGGGTCCTGCTGGCCACATGGATGAGAGCATCAGTGGCAAAGATGATAATCGTGGTAGTGTTCAAATACAGTATAAGCACAGAATTTCCAACATTAGAAAGCAGAAGGTGAAATCTGTCATTTGAAAAATGGTTAGTTTGGGGGTAATGACTTTAAAAAGCCCAGTCTGGAAGGTGATACACGGCCTTGGCCCCGAAACTGGGGATGGGAGAGAATGTCCATGGCAAATGGGTGCCCAGTAGGGATGCCTCATGCGAAAGTCTTCAAAGTCATCTTTCCAGAGCTAGTTGTATTGATTGAATGTTGAAAATACCACTTTCCACCTGGAAAAGTCAACTGTGCCAACTTACATTCCCACTAACAGTGTAGGCTTAGGTTGAGAAAGATCTGGCTTCCAAACTTCTTGTCCAACATTTTGCTGACACAAATTGTCAGATCTCTCCTGATCACCGCATTGACAGCAAGTCATAAAAATATAAACAGATACAATCTATGTAGGCCTTGATTTACCCTTGACTTTAAGCCACACAAAATGACATAAAACAGAAAACAACTATCATTGATTATCTGAGTGATAAGAGAATATGTTTTATCCCAACATTATGACTTAAAAGGCTGAGAAGAAAAGGGAAATTCAAAGAGCAAAAAGGAGACTTGGAAATTAAAAATAGAATGGCAAACAATGAAAACCTTTATATGAGTGGTATTATTTTTCTGGCCTGGAAACCAGTGAAAGTGTTGATTTTCATGTCTGGGTTGGGTTGATGTTGAGCAAAATATACAGCATACAGAACACATTAGGCTCAGAAGCTAGAAGGCAGAGGAGCCATAAGAACATAACCTATATTGATAAAATATTGGACAAGACCACTGAATTAATTAAAGTCATGCTATTCGAGGACTGATTTTATCTTATTCAAATCCAAGGTGACCTCCTTTCATCATTAAGTAATGTATATTCTTGTATTACACATGTTTTTTGGTTTATGTGTTTATTTAGCCTCTAAAATCATATAAACGTGTATGAGGAGGCAGTTAGATAAAACGGTTAAACTACACATTCCTTTCAGTTCCCATATTTTTTGAGAATGTCCTAACAGCTAGTATGAAAGGAAGGAAAGGATTTTCTTTGCCTGAGGAGCTCATAAACTTCCTGGGAGAGACAATGGCTGGACAGTTTGAGATTCCCCACTTCCTGGACTAACATCCTCAACAACTGGGTTGAGGAGGGGGAATACAAGCCATTAGCTTCCCGAGTGGAGTGTATAAAGGCACAAACTTGAGCTATACAGCTGCATTTACTCAGCTGTTCTATTTAGCCCTGAGGAACATATGTCATTTTCTTAAAGAGATGGAGTGATAACAAATGCACTGATCAAAAGAATGAGGAGATAAGTCACTGACTGGATAAAAATATTTTCAAAAGATATATTTGACAAAGGACTATTATCCAAAATTGACAAAGAACTCTTAAAACTCAGCAATAAGAAAACAAACAACCCAACTAAAAAATGGACCAAAGACTTTAATAGATACCTCATTGCTGGTGGGAATGAAAACTGATACAGGCACTTTGGAAGACAGTTTGGTGAATTCTTACAAAACGAATGCACGGATCCCCTCCAAAAAGTTATATCCCTTGAAGTCTACTAGAAATTTAGCACGCATATTTGCTCTGCTACATAGTTCATGAAAAAGAATACAACATGAATTGTTATACTTCCCTTCTTTTAGCATGGAAATTATTGACATTGAATAGCAGAGCAACTACAACCATCACAGGAAGAAACAACAGAAAGAGGCTTCAGAAGGGCCGTAACCACCAAGGGTCACACAGCACTAAGGGTTACAAAGGCATAAGAAAGAGATTATACAGATGCTTCAGGTTGAAAGAAGAGAAGGTGAGTTAGCAAGGCAGCCACACATAGCATGCTAGACATTTAGCCAAGTGAGTTAGAACAAGCTAGAGATCTAGCACAGTTCTACTCTTCATCTGCCTGGAGAGAGGGTGCCTTTTCCTAATTCACACAAATATCCTAAATGGCAGTGTTGTGATCTTTCATGAGCGCCTTCAGTCAGGTAAAGGGATCTGAGGCAGTTCCTATTGTGGATCAATGGGTTAAGAATCCTACATAGTGTCCACGAGGATGCAAGTTTGATCCCTGATCTGCCTCAGTGAGTTAAGGATCCAGTGTTGCCACAAGCTTCAGTGTAGGTTACAGATGTGGCTTGGATCCAGTGTTGCCATGGCAGTGGCACAGGCCTCAGCTGTAGATCCGATTTGACCCCTAGCCTGGAAACATTCATATGCCACATGTATGGCATAAAAAAGAAAAAGAAGGGATCTGGGCACTGTTGTTCTAATGGTTTTGTTGGGGGGGACAGACCAAACTCCAAACAAGAGATTGAGGATTTGATAACTGTTACTATAACACTAGCGTTAAGCCCTGACTAAGGAGATCTGGGGAAACATAGGTTACATACATTAGATATTAATTTAGTTAGAAGTCTTCATTTATACTTTTACAAAAGGACTTTTCTGTGTGCAGAACTTAGCCTTTTGTTTTTTTTAGTGTAAAGTTAATTTAAGGTGACTTTCCAGATAGGAATGTACATTTATATCTCCCATCCTGAGTTCCCTACCCTCTTTTATTTAAGAGTACCATGACATTAACTGTATGTGGGAAGTTATTTAATCTGACTTCAAAGAGCTTTTATTACATGGTTTTGAAGTGTGGAACAGTACCCTTTATTTAAAATGTTCAGGACATAATGTAGCTCTAGAAAAGGAAAAGATAGTTTCTCTCTCTCTCTTTTTTTTTTTTTAAGCCAAGGTACTAAGTATATCAATTTACTTCCAGTGATGTTACAAGCTGCCTATTCAGTTTGTTTTTCAAAAAACACAGACATTAGATGTTATGTGTTAATCAGACCTCTGTTCAATATGAAAATGATTAGGGCATAAACATTTCATAATAGGAAGTTATGATTGAATGATATCTCCTGACTTGCTCTGCAGAACAGATAATCAACTTGTCTTTCAAAGACTAAACCTGCAGTGAATGTTTTACCAGGGAAATAAATGAAATTGATTATATATTCTAGATTAAAAAAAAAACTACACTATAATTACTTTCAATCTTTTCGTAAAATGTTTTTCCATTAGCAGAGATTTTTGAAATTGTTAGAAAATGCAAGAGGATAGGAGCAAGAGCACGCTAATCATATAAATTAGAAGTGAAAGAGATCTCTTGGGTTGGCCCATCCCCTTCTTGCCAAGACAGTACCTCATCCAAACTGCCCAGTCCAACTTACAGGGACCAAGGTGGTGGCTCTGCCACTTCCCTGAAAGCTACTTTCTTCATTGGGCTTCAGAAGGCAATGAGGGCTTTAAGCAAGACTTGCAAACAATCATTTTCTAAAACTACCAGTTTCAAAGCATCTCTGGTCTGAAAATCATTTTGAACCAATTCTTTTTTGCAATGCTGACGCTATTATTGACCTTCTTCCACTGCCCTCTTACCAAAGTGTAAGTACGTGCTTGGCAGGCACTTTCCATAGGAAGGGCAAACCTGGGCAGTCCTATGGCTAAGTTGAAGTTTTATATACTCTGGTGCTCTCTCCCCACCTCATCCCAAGAACACCTTTCTTCTCTTCAAAAGACAATCTATACAGCAGGCCAGTCAGACCACTCATCTCCTCTTTGCTTCACAGCCTCCCTGGTTTGCCATTCTGCATCTCATGCTAACCGCCCCAGAAAATTTTCACCGAATGCTCTGGGGACAAATTCTTAGCATCCTCAACGCCCTTCTAAAAAGTTTCCTCTTTCTCATTAAACTGATCAGACGATTCTTAATCTTCAGCCATTTGTTCCCATGTCCATGATTTTTGCCATATCTATGTGCCATTTGCATTAAAATGGGACTCATTCTCAGTTAGAGCTGAGGCAGAAATAGCCTTATTTTTAACAAATGGGATAAATCAATAGGTGCGAGGAACTTACATTTCAAAGTAAGGTGCTGTCTAAGACATGATAGGATATTTTGAAACTAGTTCATCCATCCTTAGTTCTTACCCTCCTCAGGGGTATAAGTGGATTGAAAAAGTGGGACAAGAGATCGCTCTTCCTCCCCTCCCTTAGCCTCCCTCTGAGGGGCAGGTGGAGAGAGATGGAAGATGTACTGTTAGGAGCTCAAACTAAAGTTTGGACCAGGAAGAGGGGCAGCCAAAAGAGACACCTTCCTCTGATTACAGAAGGAGCAGCTACATCTTCCTCAGTGAGGGAAAATCCTTGAAAATACTTCCCAGTACAAATCTCTCTCACTGGGAATCTGCTAGAACCACAGGGTACTCTTTCTCATTGGATGTGAACCTTTCCTTTCCATTTCTTTCCTACACCCCTCACTCCGCCTGCACCCAAATCTGAGAGGAGTTGAAGGCAGCCAGGGGTGGGCTATGAAGAGAAGGAGATAAGCCAACCAGGCAGAAGCCAGGAAGGTGATCCTCAGGCCCGCCCCACAGACTTTCCAGGCTGAAGCAGCACCAAGATGGCAGAGGGAAAGCTATTCCCTTTGAAACAAGTTTAGAGCTTTGGTTTGGTCCTTTTAATTACTGACCTGACGCTGCTTTGGGGACTATAAGGGAAAGAGTGTCTTTGAATTATGTAACAGTACCCAGAAAAACTTATGGATTTCCCTAAAGGCAAAATGTTTACAAATCAGGTATGAAAGAACTATTGGGTTGGGAGCGGAAGAGAAAAAGTTTTCTTCTTTCACTCTATGAAAGATCACTCTTCTGTTTGCATTCATGATGGCTCTTCAAGACCTTTTAAAGCTTGGTGTCCAGGGCACATGCACACAGATTCATCAAATCTCCAGTAGAGAAAAATAGGGTCAAAATACCCCAAAGGCAAAACCCCTCAGGAGGCATAAGAATACCTTGTCCACTGGTCATATTTAAAGATGAAGAGAGATCTCGTTCTCATCCATATTCTCAGGATAGAATCTTACCCGTGAATATGAACTTACTTTTTTTTTCTTAAACCAGCTTATTATTATTATTTTTAAACAGAGGTTTTTTTTTTCTTTCTTTCTTCCTTTTTTTTTGGCTGTGCCGATGGTATGTGGAAATTCTTGGGCCAGGGGTCAAACCCGTATCACAGCAGCAAACCAAGCTGCCACTGTACTAACACTGGTTCCTAACCCATTGAGCCACAGAAGCAGTCTTTTTTTTTTTTTTGAGGTAGGATTTACATACAGTAAAATTCATCATTTTGAGGAAAACAGTTTTATGTATTTTGATAAATGTACATATCCAAGTAACTATAATCACAATCAACAAATAAGATATTTCTGTCACCCCCAAATGATAGAAATATATGCCATAGTTTCTCTATCCACTCATCCTAGATGGATATTTGAATTGTTTCCAGTGTTTGGCAGTTATGGCAATTTGACATTTTACTTCAATATTTTTAAAATGTCAAGAGCAGTTAAGTTTGAGGTATTAGTTACATATATATTTGCTCATGCCCTTTTGCAGTCCTCTTATTCCTAATTCCTGGCAACCACAAATCTGATTTCATTCCAAGTAATTTTTTCTAGTGTCATACAAACAGGATTACACAGCATGCAATCTTTCCTACCTGGCTTTTTTTACTTGGTATAAAGCTTTGAGACTCATCCATGCTATGTATATCAGTAGTTTTTTATTACTGAATAGTATTCCAAGGCATGGATTTGCCATAGTTTCTCTATCCATTCATTATAGATGGATGTTTGAATTGTTTCCAGTTTTTGGCAATTATGGCAATTTGACATTTTACTTCAATATTTTTAAAATGTCAAGAGCAGTTAAGTTTGACGTATTAACTACATATATATTGAACTGCATATATTTACATATATAGACAGTAATATAAATATACAATTATTAATACAAAACCATTGTGTTCTTTTTTATTGGAATATAATTAATTTACAATATTGTATTAGTTTCAGGTGTAAAGTGATTCAGTTTTATATGTACATATTCTTTTCCATTTTAAGTTGTTTCAAGATATTGAATAGAGTTCCCTGTGCTATACAGTAAATCCTTGCTGTTTATTTTACATATAGTAATACATCTCTGTTAATCCATAGATGTAGTCTTTAAAAACATCCAACTTAGAATGGTTATTCTGTGAATATCCTGCCTTAGGGAAAAACGATCTAACTGAATTCTTTCTACACTGTGCTCCCAGATACCCCTGCAGGTTTCCCAAAGGTGACAGTTTCTTCTCCTGCCCACCACGGAATAGTAGGCTAGCATTACTTTCTCTCCAGAGAGGTTCTCTTTCACTTACAGGTGAGAAGCCCATAGGCTTTGAAACTTATTCTTCTTTGCAACTGACAATGGGGTAAAGGAGTCACATTCTCACTGGAGGAGATGGGCTGCTATATTTAAAAATACAGTCTGATACATTTATTCAAAAAACCTTTGTTTCTTAAAAAGAGAAGATATGCTTGAAATATGAATGAACCAATATTACCTAAAGTACAAGTAACTGATTTTAAAATAGTTCCCCACAATTTGCCCTCATCATCTTTATTTTTCTTCTGTCAACGTCTTACTGGGAATCACCTAGACACTATCAAAAACTATGGAATATGAAGTAGGTGAAGAAAATTATTTCCTTGGACGTCAATGACCAAATTCTCAAGGATAAGCTCCTAGTGTTCAATTTTTTAATTATTAGGAGTCTGTTTCCCTGTCATCAGAATGCAAGAAATTATCATTCTACTTGTGTGGGAACTTTTAATATTTCTTGAGAAGCAATGTATATCTTTCAGACGAAAAGATCTTTTTCAGTTTTGCTTTATGGAGAAGACCAGTAAATGTTCTGAGCTATCTTTTACTGCATCATCAGTGATATTTTTCATTGCATTTTCCTTGAAAAGGTAAGAGTAAGCCCAGTCTTCTAGATGAAATCTTATGGACCACAGGTTTGACCATACAAAAATATTTCATGATTTATTTGCTTTTTTACTTTGGGTGCAGCCTAACTGCTAGATATTTTTTGACTGTCTTATCTTGTCTCTGGCATTAAGTCTGACAAAATGAAATAATTTTATTTTTATCTGTTTAGTAATCAATGTTATTTTCAGTTTTGATATTGTTATCTGTGCCCTGAAGTAATTAATCAGATTTAATCATCTCCTCTTCTAGTATTTAAAAACATGTACTAATAGAATATTTAGACATGCATAAGAGATAATTTAATTTTAAATCTTACCATTATGCCATAAGATAAATACACACACACACACACACACACACAAATACATATATATGTATACATATATACATACACACGTACCTATTCTGGCTTCTCCATGAGATTTCTCCAGTCAATAGCTGGCTTTATTTAATAAATTGTCATCCTACTTCCTGAACCAGAGATTTTAGAAACTTAAAAGGCATATTATAGTTATTGGTGTTTTTAGGCACAGAGTTCGGCTTTGAAAAGTCTAATGAATAAAACAAAGTCAACCATCACATAGTCACCGTAGATTTGCTGTCTTTAGCCGCTCTACTGGATGAGAAGGCCAACTAGAAGAGCTTCTGACCTAAAAATTTGGGCCATATTAAAGTTAATTATTTTCAATTTTATAGGAAATGTGGATCTTGCCAAAACATATTCTTGCACAATTAGCTCACTGATGGCTACAGCTCTCTCAGGCAGCTAGAATAGGGGCTATACCTTCATTTTGCAAATGAGGAAGAGGAGAGAAGTCAGGCAAAGGAGAAAGAACAGAGAATTCTGAAAGAGAGAAAGCCTGGATTTCAATCTCTGTCACGTACTAGTTGGGTTATTTTCAAGATTTTATTTCACTTTAAACTTCACCTGAAAAGAGGAAAAGATTTATCTCATAGGGTGTACAAAAATAGAATGAGAAACTATGTAAAGGATAAAGATCTTTATCTATATCCATATCTATATCAAGCCATTAATCCATTCATCCCATTTCTACTGACTTCTAATAGGATAGGGTGAAGTCTTAGGTTTTGTGTACACCGAGTACATATACTAGAAATATATAGGTAAACTAACAGATAAGCAAAAACCTTATGTAATTAGTAACAGCTACTCTAATCCTTGATAGCATTTCCCATGTACATTTTATTATTGCATTTTCTAAATGATACTGTGGGGTCACAGATGGGGATACTGAGGCTTAGAGGAAGTGATTAATGTCTACACCTCTTGGCAGAGCCAGAACTGGAAAAGACTTCCTTTTTCAGTGCTTTTTGATTATACTTTTGCTGAATTGCATGGATTTTGCCTGGTATTTAGGTTTTCAAATTTCTGTGTTTTTTTTTTTTAATTTCTCTTCCATCCTGTATTCAGAAAGACCTTGTCCAATATTTCAGCACGAAATAAGACTTTGGAAGGTGGTACAGAATGCCGACATGAAGGCATGATGACATGATTCTAATCAATTTATCCATAAAAAAGCAAAATAGACTCATATCAAGTGTGTAAAAGAAATAACCATTTTGCCAATACATTTAATTTAGATGGAAAATATTTGCTTTGCTGACTGGCTAATTAATCACATCAAACGATTACAAGATTAAAATAACAATTTGTCAAAACAGGGCAGCAGCCCTCAAACAAATAATCTATTTGTTCTCATTAAATTATATACTAGCGCAACTCGTTTTATTGAAAGAGTGAGATGAAATTTGCTATTTCTGTTAATATAATGTTTGTCTGAACTTGTGGTTAGTTTAGCATGCATTTTAAATCAGTATTTAAATATTTCAAATAAATCCTGTTTATTGCAGGCCTCCCAGCCTATGACTACCAAATGAGGTTAGGTTTTCTTTTTATATGCAAAGTAGTCTAATGTGAACCCTCTTTGTCTTCCTGGCAGAATTAGCCTCCTTCAATGAACATCTCAACCACTGATTTCCACAAGTTTCTCAGGGCAATGCTATATAAGACCCTCAATTTTCCTCTGCTCCAGCTTGTCCTCTTGCTGCCAGAGCCACCTCCTCTGGAGTAAATGACCCCTGTGTTATCAACATCATTCTAAGCCCATCTGTCTTCCTCTGATCACTACTGGTGTCACACATGCAACTGAATCTACGCCATGCCGTGAATAAGAGTTTACTGAAAGCTTAGGGACCAGAGAAACACAGCTTAGACTGCTGCTAGAAGTCTTTATTCTAAGAGACCATGAGCCTTCCTTTGGGTTTCCTGGCAGGTTTCTGGGTGAGGGGGCTGACAGGTCCATTCTCAGCAACAGGAGGCTTCAGGTATCCCTACACCTGCAAATAGCAGAATAGGCCAAATGGCCTTAGATGCAGAGATAAGCAGATAGTCTTTTGTTCCTAAGGCTCATCTTATTTCTTTTGGCTTGCCTTTTTTTTTTAGGACTACACTCATGGCTTATGAAAGTTCCCAGGCTAGGGGTTGACTCAGAGCTGCAGCTGCCGGCATACCTCACAGCCACAGCAATGAGGGATCCGAGCTATGTCTGCAACCTATACCACAGCTCACAGAAATACGAGATCCCCCACCCACTGAGTGAGGCCAGGGATCGAACCCGCTTCCCAAGGATATGAGTCAGATTTGTTTTTGCTGTGCCACCATGGAAACTCCTCATCATCTTTCCTTTCCTGGGGTGACTGACACTGGGAATATCCATTCCCTTGGAGAGAAAATATTTCAAACCCGTGAATAGCAAACAAAGTTCGTGGACAAAGGAACATGGCCAGCAGCACATTTCCCAAGTTATGACTCATTCAAACTTAAAGTAGAAGGGACATTGACAGTAAAGTTTTGGTGGTGCTTCGTCAACTCAGTCATTATCATTACTTTGCGCAGATCTTCCTGCAGCATAGGTTGAAGAGGAGAGAAGAAGAAGAATTTTCTATCTCTTCTGCTAGAGCAGATTTTCAGATGCTGGGAGAAAATACCTCCATAGAAATCATACCCATCTTCCAAGGACACACAATGCATTGAGGCTCAGGGAAATTTCTGATTCTGTATGGCCTCATTTTTACTATTAACTCAACTTCATTACTAAACAGAATTCTTAATGCCAGCATCTACTTTTGGGTTAGTTCCCAAGAACCCTGAATAGGTACCTCTTAATGTCTGCATGATCAGAAGAGTTTACCAATGAAATATTTCTCCAAGGATGAATTTGTAATCTGGAATATTAAAATAGCCTGTACTAGATTTCCCACTGTAGCGCAGTGGATTAAGAATCTGACTGCATTGGCTCGGGTTGCTGTGGAGGTGCAGGTTTGATGCCCAGCCTGGTGGAGTGGGTTAAAAGATCTGGTCTTGCCACATTTGTGAGTTGGAATCAATCCTAGCTGCAGGGAATTGCCAAATGTCACAGGTGTGGCCACAAAATTAAAAAAAAAAAAATAGGCTGTACTCGCTTAAAGGATGGTTTACCATCTTCAAATCTCTTAAGGCATAAAGTTTATTTAAATAGATGGGTCAATTCAGTCATTGTTCAATGCTGCTACTTTCTATGGTCTGCACAATTTAATAACTGTTTAAAATGAGATAGAAACCCTTCGTGCTATCAAGAAGAAATTAACATAAGGCCATACGGGTTGGTGTTTTAAATAAACAGAAATAGCAACTATCTTTACATAATTTAAAGTATGAGTAGAGAATATATAATTTTATCCGATTAAAAAAAAAACAGACTTCAGGTCTATATTGTGGTTGAAGAAGAGAAATCAATGAGAAATAAAGTGAAAGTAGGGAGAAAGGAAAAAGTAAAAGGTAGTGATATTATTAAACAGAGATTGAGGTACAGGTGGGAGAAAATAACACACACACACACACACACACACACGCACACACACCCCTCCCTACACATTAAAACATGTCACGTGTCCAAGACACCCAGGTGAGTAACATGAGATGGGGAGGGGACCAAGGAATACCCAAGAAGCTCATAGAGATGATGGGGATCATGTTTTATAGTAAAAACACGATCTCCATGTTCTTCTTATAAAAAAAAACCTATAGGCACAAGTAAGAACAATAAGCTGTATGAATTTAAATCACAACTGATATGATCCAGACCTTCAAACTTACAAAAAATTTTTAAACAGAAATTGTGTTTCTAAATCTATATTGTAGGCCCTATCTGCATCAGGAAAAATTGAGATTTTACAATACAAGGGAAATTACTCTTTTCTCTAGAGAGATAGTCTACTTATTTGGGAAACCAGTTAGGTACTCTACAGCCACTTTAATGCTTTTAGCACCGAGGCCTGTAGCTGAACATTTCCTAAACTTCCACTTTCTCTAAGCAGTTCTGCACTTAAACTTTTCAAATAAAACAGGCTTCCAATTCTGACAAACTCAGACTGAAATATAGCTTTCATTTACTGGGAATGAGAAATTACACATATTCAACCTCGGATTTGTTTTTTGTTTTATTTCATTTTGGTTTGGTTTGGTTTTGCTCTTGTTTTGTAAATGGGAATGATGTGAAGTTAAATGAGATAATGTGTATAAAATTCCTAGCCTAGTATTGGATGTGTCTCTATTAAGATCCTTGTATGCCTCCTACATGGTATGTCATTTAGTTCTTTGGGCCTTCTAAGAAGACATTATCACTGAAAGTTAAGCAAAGGACTCTACATTCTATTACAGTAACAGTAACGACATTTGCATTGCTCTCCTGTGTGTGAAAATCTAAGTGCTGTACATATGGAGCTCATTTAATTCTCACAGTATACTATGAAGCAGGCATTGCTATGATCCCTATTTTATTGATGATGAAACCCAGGAAGAGAGGTTAAACAACTTGCCAAGACCCTGTAAGTTAGCAAGTCTGGGGAGCTAGAATTCCAATTCAATGCTCTGATTTTATGAGCAAAATGCACAAGGTCTAGTATAAAGAGCTTAATATCTGATGCTGGTCTTAATATATTCTTGAAAAATAAAACCAGAGAATTGACAGAATTTATTTTCCAAAAATGTGCCTTATTTCAGTACAAAAAATATTATTTGGCTTCTGTCGGTATGTGAGGACATGTCTGAAGAAATAGAGTTTTAAATATAGGAAACCTGAAATTTTACAGGGCTTACCTTCATTCTGCCAAATCTTTGGAAAAGTATAGGAGGTTCTGTAATGGGATAATATTATATAAACCGAAGAGTTCTTGTAGGCTTCTATACCTTTAACTTTGGAAAAAACAATATAATATGTGTTAAAGGAGTCTAGGACGTTAAGCAAGGCTGCGGCAAATGACCGGCAGAGAGAATTTTCATTTTCATTCCTTCATCTGCTAAAATTTTTATATACCTTATTTATTTATTCAACAAAATTGTATTGGTTGCCTATGCTAGTGCTGATGCTGTGAACCTGGGAGAGGTGTCTATTCTCATAGAACATTTATTCTAGTTGGAAAAGACAGACAATAATCAAGGATCTATTTTTGGGTTATATATATGAAGTTTCCACCTGTTTAAAAAAAAAAAAAACCTCTTCTACCATCTCCTCTCTCATGGTACCACAAATACTGATTTTCCTTCTCACAGCCATAACAAAGTAGAAACTAAGACTGGAAGAAATACTTGACATCCAAGTTAAATGAAGATCCTTAGATGCTCCTTCAAGAAAGCAGATAATCTGGGCTTGGGGGATGGAGAATGACAAGGCTCAAGGGCTATTCAAAGGGTAGAGAGTAGAGAGGACATCGAAATGGGAGTAAGAAGGGAAACCTTTGGTCATGAGACTAACATAGCATGGAAGATCATAGAGGATCTGTAAGTCTTTATAAAGCCCTCAACAAAAGTACATGCAACCCTACAGGCCTGGAACATAGTAGGAATGGCATATAATAGGAATGCAATAATCATTAGCTAGTGAGATTTTTGTCCTCTTTTATTATTTTGCTATTTTAGTTATGACCAGTCCCTTTAGCACTAGGAATCCTGTGCCAAAAGCCCTTCTCTATGGCTGATTCTGGATATGCCCTTAGACCTCTCCCAGTTGTCTCTACCCTCTTGGTACCCACTGCTCTAAGCTTCCAGGATTGCTGGCCAAGTTTGTGCCATTTTATCTTTTCTTGGATTCAAGAAAGGACCTTCAAGAAAGGTCCTCAGAAACCTCCTTTGTCCTGCTTTCACAAGAGTTCTGGGTCGCTTCCCATCATATGAATGATCTATGCCTATGTCTATACAAAAGTACGCAGTGCATCTTCAGTCAGGAATGAGAAGCCCTCATTTTAATATTCTGTCTACACAAATTTAAATCTCCTTCTATATGTTCATCTTAAGAGTAGGCACAAAACCCGCCACAAGGATAAGGATTGCTTGATTTATAGGTCTGAGTTGTATGTTTTAAGTAAAACTCAAAATAAGAACTAGCACTGTAATTGCATTGAGAAATTAATGGTGGCACTTGGAGTCCTTTGCTGGATGTACAGGGAGGACCATGCAAAGGCCAGGAGAAAATGGCATAAGGCTTTTGATTATTAACTAAGTAGGTGTTATGGTCTGAATTGTGTGCCCCTCTCCCAATTCATATATTGAAGCTAAAACTCCTAGCATCTCAGAGTGTGGCTGCCTATAGAGATAGGACCTATATAGCAGTGATTAAGTTAAGATAAGGCCAGTAATGTAGGCAATGATCCAATCTGACTGATGTCCTTAGAAGAAGAGAAAATTGGAACATAGAAAGACATACCAGGTATGTGCATGCACAGAAAGAAGACACGTGAGGACAAAGCAAGGAAGTGGCTGTCTGCAAGCCAAGGAGGGAGGCCTCAGAAGAAATCAAACCTGCTGACACCTTGATTTTGGACTTGCAGACTCCAGAATTATGAGAAAATAAATTTTGGTTGTTTAGGCCACCCAATTTGTGGTATTTTGTTGTGGAAACTGTAACAAAGTAATACAGTAGTTTAGACAGTGTGTGTGATCGGTGCTGGACCCACTGGTGAGAAGTGGATTATAGAACTTTCTGGTGAAGTCGCTCAGAAAGGAAGCATGCTAGAGTAAAACTAAAGTAAATTTTGGCAGATCAGAACTCAAGGGACAGGCTTTCCAATTTCCAGCTGTGGACTGAGGATAATATAGAAATTTAATAAAATTCACTTCCCGCATCTTTAAATAGGCATCAAACCTCACAAGGAGCTTATGAAGATGAAATTAAATAGGAAAGTTCTAAGAACACTGTTCTACTTTTATTCGATAACCAGTTAATATTGTCTCCTGGCTTTTCCTAAGAAGAGGCTCAGATATAGTTGGATGTCAGCTAAACGATACCTAAGCCATGCGTGACAGTGTTCACATGGGTCTTGTGGCCTGTAACTAACACTACCCTTGAAATCAATTCATTGTATTGTACTGCAATAGCTTGACAGCTATTGAAGTCAAAAGGGCCTTTTCTCCAAGACTTAAAAAAGATAAAATATTCAAAGTTGGGGAAATGTGGAATATATCAAAGATGGTTCTGGTTCCCCTAAGTCCCTGAAGGGACAAATGAACATCTCTTTTTATTTGTGCTGGGAATTCTTCCAGATTGCATTAGCACTCAAACTCAACCACTCTGAAGCTAATGCCCAGTCCTGATGCATTGTTTTCTGAGTCAATCATACAGTTCTCCACCACAAGCCAATCAACTGGCTTCTCCTTATTATTTAATTTCTGTCTTGGTCCATGGTGAGCAATTTGTTATATACCAACCAGTTACTGTGGTCTCTACTTAAAGTGCAAATTATTTTTGTTCCAATTTATAGGAAAAAAATGAGAAAATACTTAAAGTATAATGGCTTTTTGGATTTAAATTTAATGTACTTAGGGTTTGGAGAGAGTACCTGTCAGGAAGTCATTACTGTGCTGAGGTTTGACTCACACATCTATTTCTGTACTAATCTCCCATCAAAGAACAAAATAGTCTTTTCCTTACAGTGCCAATCAGCCTACCCCCCAAACCCATCAGTCAGGTATCATTTGCCATTTATAACTTTATATAGGATTTCCTGTCATTGCTATATGATGGAACCCCGAATTACTGTCTAAAAGTACATGTCTATGTGTCATTGCTTTATAGCACTTTGATCTTGATGGAAAGTTGATCTTCAAGAGAAAAGAGCTTATCCACAAACATCTGAATAAATGAGAACTATTTTAATTCCATATTAAAAGCTAAGCATTTTATTTTATTCGGAAAGTGGCTTTTTTAAAAAAATTAAAATATAGTTGATTAAAATATTTACATTTGACTGTCTGTTTACCCCAAGCCTGAAAAAAAGCTTTAATTGTAACTTTAATTAAACTAACTAATGGAAGGAAATAAGATAAGAAACATTCCTTGTTTTTCCAAGTACTAAATCATCAAAATGATGATCACTTAAACAACCATAATTTTGCCTATATAAATGGTGGAGGACTTAGGAAAGAAATCTTCTCAGGGTCCCTAACTGAACTTGCCCGTGAAGCAGGTAGCAGGGGCAAATATAGCACTTCAACTGGAACTTTGTCAAAAGGAGCTCTCCCCTCTGAGATGCAGATAAGAAGCAAAATGCAATGTGACAGGACGACTCATTTAAAAGATGGCCACCAGGACGTTCACTGACCCAGAAGACTGAAATATACAGTATCCTGGAAAGACAAAATAGAACTCTAACTGAGGATACTTTGACCAGCCAATTAAAATACTCTTTCAAAAGTGTCAAGAACCACTCATTCACCCAATATTAGAGCTAGATGAGTCTCCCTTATGTGCATATTTAACACAAGAAGACTAGCAAGCAAGACAAGTGAAGTCTGGATGAAAAGGTGAAAGCAGATCCCATCTTAGAGGATTGGGAAAACGTCCTCAAACCCTGAACTCCTGCTCATCGTGTGTGTTCATCACGAGCAGTGTTTGTCCACACCTCTGACACCTGTCTCAAGGAGTAAGATATATGTGTGTGTGTGTGTGTGTGTTTGTGTGTGTGTGTGTGTGTGTGTGTGTGTGGAAACTGTACACCAGCACACAGAATCCAAGCACAAGTGTCTGGTAAAATGGACAATCCCATTCATAGGCAGGAATACTGTCTTCGTGAAAATACAGCCATTCCTTCTCATTCTTCCTGTAACTTTTTGCCCATTTTCAGCTTTATACTCTTAAATTTATGTCCTCAAGAGACATGGCAGGAGAGCAGAGACAGACAATAGTTTTGCAAAATTCCTTTATACTCTTCTTTAGCATATCAAGTTCCAAGATTCAACTTTTGAAATCTGTTCGGCCCGGAATGTGGATAAAATATCCTTCTTACCTCCAGCCCTTAAAACTTATTTCTCACTGATAAAAAGGAACTAGGAGTGAGAACATAAGACTACTTTTTTTTTTTTTTCTATTCCTGGGAGATTGAGGGAAGTTAAAAAAGAAGGTGAGATGAGATAAGATACAATAAGATAAAAAAAGGAAAAGACTAGTCAGAGGCCTCAGAAGTGATGAAAAACAGAACAGCGGATGCCTCTTGTCCTGGTTCTCTCAATGGGGTTTAAGAATGAGTCTGTCAAGCAGAAGCAAATCACATCAAGGTAAAACCAGTGGAACAGCATAGTTTGACAAACACACACACACACACACACACACACACACACACACACACACACTCACTCACACCCTGACAGTTCTTTTTCCTGCCCCACTCATGGTTTGAGCTTAGCAGGGATGGGACCAGAAAGTCCTGCAGCCCCAGAGTGGAAGCAATGGGCTATGGGGATGACAGTTCCCGGCCTGTGATGAAGTTCACCATAGCGAAGATGTAGGAGAATGAGTGAAACCTAGCAAGACCCAGTGGGGCTCCTGAGCACAAATTTTCTGTGTCCCGCATTTCTTGTTTTTAGGAAACAGGCTTCATTCAGCCTCCAGGACCTTCCCTGAGTTACAAAGGACAGGTTCAAACAGTTGTTAATCAGAGAAGGGAAGGAATGCAGAGGCCAGGGATGAACATTCAAGAGACAATAGTGCAGCCTTGGGGCAGTGTCCTGGTTCCTCTTCAAAGAGTACACGTAATAATATCTTTGAATTCTTTTGCAGAACTAAAACCCCCAACAAATGAAAACAAGAGAGGAGGACCACCAGAGCCAGTCCTGGGTGGTTTGAAGAAGAATAAAACACCAACTTAGAATGAAAGCTTGCATCTACCCTGATCCTTATCTGTGGCCCCATTTTCTGCTATAAAAGCACTTCTTGTTCTCTCCCAAGGGAGAGAGCGGTCGTTAGGGCACTAGCCTGCTGTGGCTTCCTTTGCCTAGAAAACCAATAAAGCTGTTTTTTTTTTTTTTTCTCCTTCACTCAAAACTCTGTCTCTGCATTGCTATTCAGCACCAGTGGACCAGGACCGAGTTTTGGCAACACTAGGGGAATCCATAACACCACAGACAGCTGAGGTGAGACTGTGTGAGCAAGGGAGGGCCAAAGAGAGTGGCTGGGTACTGTTATGCCAGCCTCAGACAATAGCTGTGAATATGAGCAGGACCAGCCCTTGCCAGGTGGACAGAGAATATTGTCGCAGTGTCACAAGATGCTAGAGACATTATCCCCAAGGACTCAAATGCTTTCCCTCCACCACTGCCACACGTACTCATGTCTATCCAAGTATTTGTTGGAAAGAAGTTGGAGAAGGGGACAGAGAAAATAAAAATCTGAATTTTTTCTTAGTGAAAACTGAGCCTATCCTAAATTAGTGCTTTAAGTTATTGAAACTTAGAATTGTAATAGTCTGCTCGGGCAACCATAACAAAAATACCACAGATTGAGTGGTTTAAAAAGAGAAATCGTGGCTCAGCAGAAACGAACCTGACACGAGGACGCAGGTTCAATCCCTGTCTTCCCTCGGTGGGTTAAGGATTTGCCTTTGCTGTGAACTGTGGTGTAGGTGGCAGATGTGGCTGGGATCTGGCATTGCTGTGGCTGTGGCATAGGCTGGTAGCTGCAGTTCCAATTCTACCCCCAGTCTGGGAACTTCCATATGCCACAGATACGACTCAAAAGAGAGAGAGAGAGAGAGAGGGAGAGAAATTAATTTCTCAGTGCCAGAAGTTGGGAAGTTCAAGATCGGGCTGCTGGCTTATTTATTGTCTGATAAAAACTCTTCCTGGCTTGCAGATGTCTTTTCCCTGGGTGTCACAGGGCACATGGAGAGAGGGTTCTGGTGTCTCTGTTTTCCTAGAAGGTCACCCGCCCTTTTGATTAGGGCCCCACCTTATGACCTCATTTAATCTTTATCACCTCATCACAGACCCCACCTCCAAACCCAGTCACCCCGAGGGTTATAGCTTCACAGATGGATTCGGTGGGGGTAGGGGTGGGAGTGGGGTGGAGGAGGCACAATTCAGCCCATTGCAAGGACTAAACATTTGCTTTCTTCTTTCTGCTGAGGGGGCTGAAGTTTGTGAGGAAACAAAATTAGAGATAAAATTTGCAGAGGGTTCTAAAAACAATTCAAGTTGTGAGTGTGCTCTTTCTCTGTGAGCAGCTTACAAACGTACAAACAAAAACATAGCATAGAAGTAACTAGTTTTTTCCTGAAAACAGGACAGGCCTTGGGTCACTGGTGGCTTGGGACAGCCTTAGACCAACAAAGGTGCACTGAGCTTACTATAGTTTACTTTCTGAATTCTCTCATGCTTTCAAAATATCAGCCCTTCCCTTGCCTTCTTCCCTGTGTACTTCGTAGGTATTTCCTATTGACTAAATACTTTTTTAAAAATTTGTTACTACATTATGAAAACGTGTTTGCACCCCAAGAAATTAATGACTGAGGCATTTTCTGAGTTCAAGTTTAGAGAAAAACACTTGCTATTGCTGCTTGATACAATGTAACAAGAGTGAGGGAAAAAAAACAAAATCGCTCTGGTTTGTAATAAATATACATGGCCCACAACCCAATTCTCATTCTCAAATTCTCTTTTCAAGGAGTCCTACCTCTCCAAAATATTTAGGCAAAGCTGGTCTATAAATAAATCATGGTTCTCTGCAATGGGGATAAATAAAACCAAGGGCATTATCAGCAGAGCTTTGCCTTTTCCTTATGATACTGTGGGAAGGTGAAAGAGAATGCTTAAGGGTATCATGGGAAAGAAATCAGAAATTAGATTTACTGTGGTCACTCCAGAAGGAAAATTTTGGGATTCTATTAAATATAAATAATCTCTCTAGATTATTTTCTGTGTTGGTGAGAAATAATTCAAAAGTACCATCTTCTCAGAACTATTAAAAAAATTTCCCTTCAAAATCATCCCAAGCATCACTATGTATTGCTCAGCAAAACTTCCTGAATCCTTGAAGGAGGTTCCATGGCATATGGGAAGATGCACTGCAGTGAGAACCAAGAAACCTGTGTTCCAAACCACCTTTCTACTGCATATAAATTATTTGCTAAGCCTCCTGAATTGCAAAATATCCCATCCATCTCAACAGGTTCTAAATAAAATGAGAACTCAGACACAAATGTAGATGCCAAACAGGATATCGTGTTTATGGCAGTCTTTCAAAAGAGTTTCCTAAGTGGAAGAACATGTATATTGGATTAAATATATTTAAGCTTTCCTCTATCCCCACATCAACGACCTTTAAAAAGATCATATATTTTAGTGCCACTGCACTTATACATCAATGCATAGAATGAGTCATTTCTAAGATGTGAAAAATGTGAACAAATAGGGCTAGCGTGGAAGTTAGAAGAAAAAGAGTTACCCACTTATATGCAGTGGCACCTGTGGGGTACTCTCATTGTTCCTCATTGACATGGTCTCAAGTATTATAAGAAGCCTGACTGGAGTTCACAGTCTAATTTAGTTGAGTTTTATTTGGCTCATACTGCTGTTTTCGTAGATTTACTGCTCAACAGCTGCTCATCTAATCCAGAAAAAAAAAAAGCTGAAACTCAATGAAGAGCCATTTCCTTGCCTCTTTTCATTCATGTGCTACTGGCTTATATTTTCACAATATTTCATGTGCCAGGAAAATTTAGAACATTCAATAAAGCCAGCTGTGGAAGACTGAAAGTCAGATCAAAGTCACACAAGGCATAAGATGTTTATTTTGATCAGAATGGTCACCTATGGCAATAGCATTTTTTAACTGATTTGTTCCTCATTATTCCCTCTGTAACTAAATGTGACATTGTAAGCAAAGCAAATTAATTTCTCCTAGGATCAGCTCTGCCTGAAAATACTACCCCTATACTAATTTAGATGGGCTTCAAATTATCACCTTTCACAGAAGTAGTGGATACATTGGCCTAGATAAAAACTGAATCTTGCTTACTTGATTTCCAACTCGGTTCTGCCAAAGATCACAGTAGAGAGTAAGCATGGCAGGGTTTCCTAATCTGGAGTCCCAAGGATAGAAAATATGTATATGTCAGCATTTTACAACTCCAGAGAGCACCAATCATATTCTTAAATTCATATGCTTTTCTTGTGTCCCTACAATTGTGCATTTCTCTGGGAAGATGGAAGATAACCTCCTTTAGATTTATAAAACTGTCCCTGATCCCCAAAGTTAAGGATATTCATCAGGTTCCAAGAAATAGAATAGAAAGCCTCTTTATATGATTTCTAATTTTTTCTACATTATGCAAAAGAGACAATGCTGCAAAGTGGTTTCCTTGTATTTATGTCAAAAGCTTTGATTTACAGTTAATTGGTGATTATTCAGAAGCCAATTATCCAGGTCTTTATTTGTCAGTCTTCTCTGCCTATTACATTTCTGGCTATCTTGACTAATTGATTATTAGCTTGTCTGCCAGAGGGTATAGAAGAGGCCAATGAGGTGAATATATTACTTATTCATTCTGCTGAAATACTGGCTAAAGGAGAAATATTAATATAATTTACTGATTTTCAATAAGAAACTTCTATTATTTGACATTTTCAATTATTTTTATTACGTACATCTCCTTTACCACTGCTAATTGGAAGTCAGCCTTGCCTGAAATATGTATTTATTACCCACACAAGGCACATGTTCTTTCTCCTGCTTATCCAACAATAGGATCTTTCAAAAACTTTTGGAAAAGAAAGCACTAGCTATCAAACGTACAGAAATGGTTGAGGAGTGATATACTCTGTGTAATTAAATACTAAAACAAATAAGTTGTGTGTGTATTTGGAGTAGGGGGTGAGAATACATCATTCAGCCTAGAGATCAAGTGACCAGTAGTTATTCTATAGTAACAATCTTCCTGATGAGGACTGAGCAGCCTCTTCTTCTGATACAAAGGAAATAGAGGACTTGCTCACTGACACCAAACAAATGGCCCTGGGGTCTACACGCACTGCCAGTTTCTGCTACAACAATTTAAAAGATAATCTTGCTGCTCGGGGAGAAGGAATTCAATCACCTCGTGGAGATAATGAAAGAGTTTCATGATTTTAATCAGATATTGATTGATTACTGTAATATTCTCCTGTAGCAATGGCTGTGGGCATAAGTAGTAGGGGAAGAATGGAAGAGATTTTCAGGAGGATAAATAAGGTACATAAGTCTTCAAGGCTTGAAAATTCTGAGAAACAACAGCAATTTACACTTTAAAAGCTTGATTTCCCTTTTGCAGCCTATAATAAAGTCCGCTCTTATTGATTGCGGGCGGCTGACAGAGTAGGAGAATCTGTGGATAGTTCTCCAGTGGTAATAATTGTCTTTGTTCACTGGATTTCCTGCCAGTTACCCCAACCATTTAGTGTTACCAGTGACTCAAGCAACAGTCTTAAAACTAGTTTCCATCTTGTTTCAATTCTAGGTTGTGTGTAACTGTCATACAATTATGTTATTAGACTTTAGCTGAAATCTGCATTTCTTGCTTTGTAGAACATGCAGCAATAATACGTATGCACTTCTCATAACCACTGTGGGTAAAGAAAAAGACCAGGAATGGTCCTTCACATCTCAGGATTCTGAGTCTTTATGAGTTGGTAAGACCCCTCTACATGTCTCTGAGGACAAGTGAATCAGCATGGCTATGTTCATAATAAGAGATCAATTCCATTTTGTAAATATTCATAGAACTCCTACCCTCTGAACAGCACTGTGCCAGGTGCTAGGAGAGTTGATAGATGCTTTGCTATTTTCAAAAAGATTGCTATGAGCCACGGAATTAGAAAACATTGTTAAAAAGAATCATATACGCACACAGGAAATTCAGTCCTAAAGGATTAATTCAACAGATTCACACAAAAACATAAACCTATGAGGAATTTTGAATTTAGTAAAGATATCAGGGCTAGTGCAAAGGGAAGTTAATCGATGAACTAGAATTTGTAGCCTTATGGGAAAGAATATTATACCAGCCATAGGGATATCAGCAAGCAGCCCCTATTTATAACACACAAATTAAAATCATAAAATACTGTTATAACTACATTCCAAAGTATTTTTCTGACAGACCAGGGTGCCTAAGGACATAGGTTAAATGCAGACAAGAAATATAGTATGTGTGTCCCTCAATATCTAAATGGGATAAAGAATTATACTCTTGGGCTCACTGGAAATGGCTTTCCCAAGACAGCACAATCACTACAACTCCAAAATAGTTAAGGGCTCTATTATAAGATGCCAGTATTCCTCTCAGATTTGAAGGTCTTTATTTTTTTTAATTGCTGAAAGATATTTTGTTTTTATCTTTGGAATGCCTATAGCATGCTTCTGAGAAAATACACATTGTAATGTCTTTTTTTTTTAAAAAAATAGAAGTTAGTTGGAGAATCAGTAAATTTAAGTTTCAGATGCATACTTAATTTCCCATTCCTTGCCATAAATATTTTATAATCTGGATGTTACCCTGAGATACTCAACAGGCTGTCTCCATGGACTATAAAGACGGTGTCAACGTAGTGGTACAAGATGTAGCCTCTGCAGTGTGACTTCAGGGCTCTATTCTGACCCAAATATTTCCCCATTGGTCTTACTTTCAGGTTGCCAACATTACAGTCACTTCTTTTCTTAAGAAAATCTCCTAAAATATCATACAAATGTTTTGATGAGAAGTAATACTAGGTAGTGATATTAGCACAATGGCAGAAAGGAAAGTACTGAAAGTACTAGCCAGAGCAATTAGGCAAGAAAAACAAATAAATAAAAGGTATCCAAATTGAAAAGGAGAAACCTGGAGTTCCTGTCATGATGCAGTGGAAACGAATCTGACTAGGAACTATGAGGTTGCGGGTTCGATCCCTGGCCTTGCTCTGTGGGTTAAGGATCCGGCATTCCCATGAGCTGTGGTGTAGGTTGCAGACACAGCTTGGATCCCATGTTACTGGTTGTTATGGCTGTGATGTAGGCCATTAGCTGTAGCTATGATTAGACCCCTAGCCTGGGTGTGGCTCTAAAAAGTGAAAAAAAAAGGAAAGGAAAAAACTAAATGATTTCTTCTCACAGATAACTTATTCTTGTGTAGAAAACTAAAGATTCCACTTAAAAATTAGTAGAACTAGTAAATGAGTTCAGTAAAGTGGCAGGATATAAAATCAAAATACAAAAATCAGTTGTGTTTTGTACAGTAACAGCAAATAGTTCTGGAGTCCAAAACAAGATGGCAGAGTAGAAGGATAGATCTTACCCCCTTTCACGAAAATACCAAAATCACAACTAACTGATGAATATCCACCAATGAAAAAGAATAAAACCTACAAAAAAAAGAGATATTCTGTATCCAAAGACATAGAAGAAACCACAGTGACACAGTAGTAAGGGCACCTTGTGATATAATCAAATCCCATATTCACTGGTTGGATGACCCACAAACTGAAAATGATTATATTGCAGAGGTTCTCCCACAGGAGTAAGAGTTCTGAGCCCCATGTCAGGGTCCCCAGACTGGAGTCCTGACATTTGGAGGAGGAGCCCTCAGAGCATTTGCCTTTGAAGGCCAACAGGGCAGGAGGACAAGAGCTCCACAGGACTAGGAGAAACAAAGATTCCACTCCAGGAAGGCGCATACAAGTTTTCATGTGCACTGGGACCCAGGGCAAAGTGGTGACTCCACAGGATTCCTGCAAACGACTTGCAGGGTTTGGAGGGGCTCCTGGGGAGGTGGCAGTTGGCTATGGCTCACTGTGGGGGCGAGGACAGTAGTGGTGGAGGCCCCAGGGAATATTCATCAGCATGATTGCCCCCAGGGGGTTGCCATTTTGGATCTGAGACCTGGTTCTACCCAACAGTCTAGAGGTTCCAGTGTTGGGATGTCGCAGGTCAAACAACCAACAGGGTAGGAACACAGACCCAATCATTAGCAGACAGGCTGCCTAAAGTTGTCCTGACCACACAGTTGCTTCTAAACACATACCAGCACTGCCCACCAGAGTGACAAGACCCAGATCCACCCACCAGTGGGAAGGCACCAGTATCTCCCACTAGGAAGCCTGCATAAGCCCAAGGACCAAACTCACCCACAAGGGGGCAGACAACAGAAGCAAGAGTAACTACAATCCTGCAGCTTGTGGAATGGAGACCATGAACACAGAAAGCTAGACAAAATTAGACAGGAGAGAAATATGTTCCAGATGAAGGAACAAGCTAAAGCCCCAAAAGAAGAAATAGGTGGAGATAGGCAATCTACCTCAAAAGGAATTCAGAATAATAATAGTAAAGATTATTAAAGATCTCAGAAAAATAATGGAGGCAAGGATAAAGAAGATAAAAGAAACATTTAACAAAGAGCTAGAAGATCTAAAGAGCAGAGATGAACAACACAAAAATAAAAAATACACTAAAAAGAATTAATAGTGGAATCAACGAAGCAGAAGAGCAGTTAAGTGGGGTAGAAGACAGACTAGTGGAAATCACTGCTGGGGAGGGAATAAAGAAAAAAATGAAAAGAAATGAAGACAGTCACAAAACCATATGGTAGTGGCACAAAAATAGACATATAGATCAATGGAACAGGACAGAATGCTCAGAAATAAACCCATGCACTTATGGTCAATTAATATACAATAAAGGAGATACGAATACACAGTGGAGAAAACTTAGTCTCTTCAGTGAGTGGTGCTCAGAAAACTGTTCAGCTACATGTAAAAGAATGAAATTAGAACACTCTCTAACACCACAGATAAAAATAAACTCAAAATGGATTAAAGACCTAAACATAAGGGAGATACTATAAAACTCTTAGAGGAAAACATAGAACACACTTTGACATAAATCACAGAAAGATCTTCTTGGATTTACCTCCTAGAGTAAGAAAATAAAATCAAATATAAACAAATGGGATCTAATTAAACTTAAATCTTCTGCAGAGCAAAGGAAAACAAAACAAACAAACAAACAAACAAAAAGACAACCCACAGAATGGGAGAAAATATTTGCAAAAGAAGGGAGTGACAAGGGATTAATCTCCAAAACATACAAACAGTTCATGCAGCTCAATACAAAAAAAAAATAAATGACCCAATCAAAAAAAGGTCCAAAGATTGAAATAGACATTTTTCCAAAGACAGATAACCCCAAAGCACTCGAAAATATGCTTAATATGACTAAGTATTAGATAAATGCAACTCAAAACTACAATGAGGTATCACTTCCCAATGTTCAGAATGGCTATCATCAAAAATTCTACAAAAAAAAAAAAATGCTGGATATAGAGAAATGGTAACCCTCCTACACTGTTGTTGGGAATGTAAATTGGTACAACTGTTAAGGAAAACAATATGGGGGTTTCTTAAAAAACTAAAACTAGAACCACCATAAGATCTAGCAATCCCATTCCTGAGCATACATCCAGAGAAAAGTATAATTTGAAAACATACATGTATGCCAATGTCTTTTTGCAGCACTATTTACAATAGCCAAGACATGGAAGCAACCTAAACATCCACTGGCAGAGGAAAGGATAAAGAAGATGTGGTTCTCAGAGTTTTCATTGTGGCTCAGAGGGTTAAGGACCCAACTTTGTCTCTATTAGGATGCAGTTTCGATCCCTGGACTTACTCAGTGGATTAAGGATCTAGTGTTTCTGCAAGGTGCAGAGTAGGTCACAGAGGCAGCTTGGATCCAGTGTTGCTATGGCTGTGGCACAGGCTGTAACTGCAGATCTAATTTGACCCCTGGCCTAGGAATTTCCATATGCCACAGATGCAGCAGTAAAAAAAGAAAAAAAAAAAAAAAGATGTGTTACATATATACAATGGAATATTACTCAGCCATAAAAAGGAATGAAATAATGCCATTTGCAGCAACATGGATGGACCTAGAGATTGCCATATTAAGTGAAGTAAGTCAGAGACAAATATGATATCACTTATGAGTGGAATCTAAAAAAAAGATACAAATTAACTTTTATTTACAAAACAGAAACAGACTCACAGAATTTGGAAACTAACTCATTGTTACCAAAAGGGAAAGGTGGAGGGGGTATGTAAATTAGGAGGTTAGGATTAACATATATACACTATTATATGTAAAACAGATATTCAATAAGGACTAAACTATAGCATAGGGAAGTCTACTCAGTGTTTTTTAATAACCTATATGAGAAAACAATCTGTAAAAGAGTGGATATATGCATATGTATAATTGAATCACTTTGCTCTACACCTGAAACTAACACAGCATTGTAAATCACCTATATCTCTAATATAAAATAAAAATAAAAAAATTTTTAACTCCCCCCAAAAATCCCCAAACCAACCAACAAAAAACCCAAGCAGTCCTAGAAAGAAATTAAGAAAATAATATTAACAATAGCATTCAAAATAATAAAATACTTATAAATAAACCTAACCAAAGAGGCAAAAGACACAAATATTGAAAATTACAAATAAATAAAAAGCTATCCCACAGATTAGAAAACTTCATATTGTTGTGTCCATGCTACCCAGATCTACCTAATTATTCAGTGCAATCCCTATCAAAATCCCAATTATACTTTTTACAGAGGCATATAAAACAATCTTAAAATTCATATGGTACCTTAAAGGATACAAAACAGCTAAAAACTATCTTGAGGAAGAAGAATAGAGCTGGAGGCATTACACCTCCAGATTTCAAACCATAGTACAAAGCTACAGTAATCAAAAGAGTGTGGTATTGGTATAAATATAGATATATAAATCAGTAGAACAGAATGGAAAATCCCAGAAATAAACCCCATTATACAGTCAACTGATCTTTGACAAGGATGTTGAGAGTATGCAATTGGGAATAGATCATCTACCAAATAGTGTTGGAAAAATTGGATATTCACAGAAGTGAAATTGGACTCATCTTACACTATACACGAAAATCAAATAAAAATGACTTAAAGACTTAAACATGTGAGAAAGCCTTCAATACACTGATCGTGAAAACGATATTTTGGATATGACACCAAAATACAGGCAACAAAACATACATTGAAAATAGGGACTTAATCAAACTAAAAGGCTTCTGTATAGTAAATCGCCCCTTGAAAAACTGGGCTCTGGTTTTGTTTCCTGTTTTGCTTTCTAATCCCCTGTGCTTATTACCCTTTTTATGCATGAATGGCAGGTAGGAAAAAAAATGAAGCATTTGGGGACAGGCAAAGCTAGTTTAAGTGTTGGCTCTGGCACTTTGCAACTACTGGTAATGGGTACTACTGGACTAATGGACATGGGTCAATAACTTAACTTTTTATTTTATTTTATTTTATTTATTTTATTTTTTGCTTTTTAGGGCCACACCTGCAGCATGTGGAAGTTCCCAGGCCAGGGTTTGAACTAGGGGTTACAGCTGCCTGGCCTATACCACAACCACAGCAACGCAGGATCTGAGCTGGATCTGTGACCTGCACCACAGCTCACGGTGTAGTGAGGTCAGGGATCAAACCCGCATCCTCATGGGTACCAGTCGGATTTGTTTCTGCTGTGCCATGATGGGAACTCCTATTTAACTGATTTTTAACACAAGATTCTATATTCATGAAATGGGTAACAATCACGTACAGAGCTTCATGCAAGTTATATGAGACAAGTTAGATAAAATATCCCAGTTTAGAACTGGAAATAATCTCAAAATCATCTCATCCGATAGTTTTTAAATATTTCTTTGCTAGCTGTTCCCTAAAAGAATTATTTAAAATTTCGCATTCGCATTCATTTAAAGTTACCATGTAATATTTTTCAAATTTATCTAAATTTTCAAATTAAATATTCAGAAAGTCATAGTGTAAATATTATGTCATTTGTCATTTAAAAATAAAATCATTAAACCATACTTTCAGGAATCTAAATGCTAAATCATTCTAATACCCATTATCTTTTATTATATATATAAAATATATATAATGCATATTTTTGAATATATATATATGTTTAAAATGTGAAAAATAAAACTAAACAGAGAATGATAGTATGGGGACAACACTTCTAAATTAAGAGTCTGAGGAAACATAATAAGCAAATGCAATTCTTTGGATACTAGATTTAACTGAAAAAAATCCACTGCTATAAATATATTTCTCAGACAGTTAGGGGCGTATTTGAATATAGACTACACATACTGGATGATATTACAAAAATTTGTTAATTAAAAAAATTTCTTGTATACAACAATGATATCGTTCATGCTGAAATATTTAAAAGTATAGTGTCTGCAGCTTGCTTTCAAATGGTACAGATACCCAAGCATACACACAAAAGAAACAAAAAAGCAAGTGTGGCAAAATTTTAACAATTGGTGAATTTATGTAAAATCTATTCTTTTTATACTATTTTAAAAATTTCCCTGGGTGTTTAAAAATTTACAAACTAAGAAATTGGGAGAACTCATTAAAAAGGCATGAACAAGCCTTACAAAAGTTTGGGATATTATATGTGATTCTCATTTTCCCTTTGAAACTTGTTTCTATTTCGTTTTCCAACAGAAATTTTTCATTAAGTATCATACTTTTATGATTAAAAATATTTGACTAACCATTTATAGTTCTCTCTAAAATATGTTAATAAACTGAAGTAAGATTTTTATGTGACCAAAAACACCTCTAAATGTTAAAAATATTCTTTCACATTCAGTTATCACTAAAAATTATTATTATATACTAGATCAAAATAAAAATTTCCAAAAACGAATTATTTAATGGTCAAATAAGACTGTTCTTTTTTTTTCATTTAGCTACTATGTCAAGCCAATAGGTATCATTTATTGCTAAAATAACAGAGTTCAACAACAATTTCTACTTTTGTTTTTGTAAATAAATAAGAAATCTTTCCAGAGTTGTTGGTAGATAATGGAAAAAGTTTTGTTATAGCAATATAATTCAAGTAAGTGAATTCCTTTTGAGTTAAATACTAAAAATCACAAAATAATACACCCTGCAGATACAATTTAATCCCATCCTCTTTCAGTTTTATTGAAAGCAAAGAATTAGGAGCCACCTGACTTTCAAAAGGATCTTATTACTCAATGATGTGAGTGATTCATTTTCTCAATTTCTGGGAAGAGTACCAAGAAGACTACTAAGACTTGTGAAAAGTTCATTAAGTATACATTTAAAAAAAATTAGAGGCAAGACAGGCTTCATGGTCATTGTGGTTAGCCAAATCAGACTTAGGAAAAAAATTCAGAAAATCAGAAAAAAATGACTTTAACATAAGCTTCAAGGAATATTATAAAATCTGTAAGAAATAAATTATAAAAAAAGTATTTGGGTTTTCTATGACTGTATATCAAATTCCCTCAAAATTTAGTGGCTTAAATTGGCAGCAATTTATTATTTTCCATGATTCTGTGGGTTAATTGGGTGGTTCTTTTGCTTCTCATGAGGACTGGGGCACCTAAAACATCTAAAATGGCCTTACTCACATGACCAGACATTGATACTGGCGAAAGGCTGGGAGATCAGATGTGACTGTTGGCCCAAGACCTCAGTTTTTAAATGTGGGCCTCTCCATGTATCTGCTTGGACTTCTCATATCAAAGCTTTTCCCAGAAGAAGCTTTAAGAAGATAAGCCCTCATGTACAAGCACTTACCAAGACTAGTGTTATGCTGACTAATATCTCATTGGTCATTAAAAACTACTACTACTTGGCTGGTGTGACCAAGATGGTAGAGCCAGAAAGCTCACTTCTACCACAGGTACACCAAAATTACAACTATTTACATAGCAACCATCTATGAGAACAAACTGAAGACAAAGCAGAAAAGACTTTCCACAGCTAAAGATATAAAGAACTAACTACAGTGGGACTGGTAGGAGGGGCAGAGGTGTAGTACAGTTAAGACTCATACCTCCAGGGAGTGATCCACAAACAGGAAGATAATCACAATTGCAGAGGCTCTCCAAACTGATGAAGGGGTCCAAATCCCACACTGAGTTTCCCAGCCTGGGAGTCCTACACTAGGAATATGAGACTAGACATAACATAATATTATAAGTCAACTATATTTCAATTAAAAAAAAAACAAAGTGCTACTTAAAAATCACCATTTAAACCAGTGGCCAAGCCCAGAGCCAATGCAGAAGAGAATAAAATAGTGAGAATACTGGGAAGCATGGATTATTGGAGGCCATCAAAGGAACATGGTATCATAGCAAATTTTAAGATAGAAAACGTAGCCAAAAAGCTTAAACTGATGAAAAATGATATCCTTCCAATACTTTAAATATTTAACTCTATTCTCTTCTTACATGATCTCTGAAGAGAAGTATCATATAATTCTTATCCTTGTTCCTCTATGAATAAGATATATTTTCCCCTTTTGGCTTCTGTCAAGATTTTCTCTTTGTTTTTGACTTTCTGAAGTTTGAATATGATATGCCTGGGTGTCAATTTTTTTGTGTATTTACCTTGATTAATGTTCTTTGAGCTTCCTGAATATGTGGTTTAATACCTGTCATTAATTTCAGAAAATTCTCAGCCATTATTACTTCAGACACTTCTGTTCCTTTCTCTTCCTTCTCCTACTGGTACTCCCATTACACATATGCTAACCTTATGGAGCTGACCCACAGTTCTTGGATAGTCTGTTTTGCTCTTCTCATTACTTTTCTCTTTGCTCTTCAGTTTTGGAATTTTCTGTTGAGAGCCCTGCCATATTTGAATTACGATTCTGATGATTGCTCTTTCTCTTCATACTGTGTTTATTTTTCCTGTTCATATAATTTGTAATTTTTTCTTGATAGCTGGACATAATATACCAGGTTAAAAAAAAACTGAGGTAGACAGTACTTTAGCTATGAGGTTGTATGTTCTTCTAGCTAGGGGTTAGCCTGCGCTTACTGTTTGTTATAGCGGTGGTGACAGAGGCTAAAATTTCCTCTAGTGTCTTTGTTTCTGTTTCCTCTGTTGTCTTTTTGTGCCCCAGCCATTCATCAAATAGGGTTTGAGGCTTGTAGTTCTTTTAGCTGTAATCCTCCATTACTATGCTGAAGCCCTGTTGATGGTAAGGTGTGATGGAAAGAGGAACTATTTCATAGTCCTATAATGAGCCTGAGTTGGACACTTCCTTTTCCTGAGATTGGTTAGGCTTTGGTAGAATGCCAGTCAATTTCTGGTAAAATAATTTCCCTTGATGGCAGGGTTGTTAAGGAGAATAGAGAGTTCTGCATATATTTTCAAAGTGTATTTCTTCTCCTCCTGCTGGGTCTTCACTGTGAAAACTTGGTAGGGCTCCTGGAGGGAAAACTCAAAAAGTGTGGGGTCCCCCTAACAATAGATCCCTTCAGAGGTTTTAATTCTGAAACTAGTCCACACTGGGCCTTCAAAAATTCATAAACTGCAGTGTAAATTGTTACTACAAATACTGATTCCAGCTAAGAGCTTCTGCTCCTCAGCTCCTGGTACCTGTAAGCTGTGGTTCTACACATTTGCCTGTTTGTTCAGTCTGAGGGCCAATAGTTTGTCCTAGATCTTTATTCTCTGAGAGCTCTAAGAAGAGTTGTCAGTTTTTATTTTGATCAGCTATTTTCTTATTGTAAGAACTTCTAAACTGCTTTTTATGTGTTGAAACAGGAATTCCCTGAAATAATATCAATTTTTTATTTTATTCATTTCCATGAAGATACTGTGTAGCTAAAATAATATTATTATGAAGCAAGGAATGAGATAAAAGGCTTGTTTTTTTTCAGTAATTATATATGCATGTGTGCAGCTTTTAGAAGTAATTCAGAAATCATTCCATTAAGTTTTTATACAGAAGTGATAAAATGTTACTTACATATTTAATGAATAAGCGAGATACATATACTAAAAAGAAATAAGGTCTAAAAATATTTTGTGTTAGCAATAAATAGAAACTATGAAATATTTATAAAGTAATATTAGAGGGTTGACTGTAATTAGTGTAAATATTTTATGGTAAGATTCGATAACATCGATTTTAGGTACCTGTTGAAAAACTCACAGTATGGTTAAAAGAAATCATCTATAATTTGTATCTGTGGTTTTGTCTAGTGTAATTTGAAAAATCTAATTATCCATTAAACATTACAGTTGCAGTTAGAGGAATAGCATCATTATCCTATTCCACTTTGGCTGTTTGAAGTTCACTTTATTTTCAGCTAATAAAATGAGTATAGAAAAAAGCTGAAATAATATTGTTTACATTTAAACATAAGAAACAATATAAGTTAAAATAAGAAAAACATTTAAAAAATCATTTCTAGAATTTAATATATCTTATCAACCCTCTCCTTAATTACTATCACCAGATACGCCAAAGCCCTGTGGCTCTGGGGATGTTAGGGGTAGGGCTATTGAGTAAGTTTGCCTTTACCCTCTCTTCTCATATTCTACAGAATATTTCATTTCAGAACCTCTAATCAAGGACCAAAATATTGCAATTCTAAAGTACTTGTTCACCATCATTAGAAAAATTATAAGGCTAGCAAAAACACGGATGCCTTATAAAATGGTTATAAGTCAATGCAGGAGGCTTCTCCAAAAAACAGTATTCCAACATGATCCTTTGTTTGAGGCTCTGGGTGACTTTACTTCCCAAGGCAATATATTACAATAATATTTAGGGTAGGTGAAGAGTATGGATGTTTTATATAAAGACAGAAGAAGCCAATTAGACAATAGAGGTGGAAAAGTACAAACAATCTACATGAAGCTGAGGCCAAGTATACAAATGGAAGTTGAGAATAAGCAAAGTAGTTGTCTTAAAACTACAGAGCCCATATACTCCTTAAAAAGTCGTTTTTATACCTGTAGAGGTATGTGTACCAATCTGATGAACAATAGCCAACTTCCACATTTTTAAAATGGAAAAGCAGAAGCTCATAGAAATTAAATGACTTGTCCAGCACTACACACAAATTTGTGGCATAGTTGGGACTAGAATTCAAGTTTTTGATCTCCTAGCCAGTGTTCTTTCAAACACACTATCTGATTCTCATTTTATCTGTGACAGAACTAGTTCTAAAGTCCAAAGACATCAAGGAGTTCTGATCAAGACATCTCTGGAATCATGGGCAGAATCAGGGTTAGATAAAAGTTAATATACATGTAGATTCTTCATTCAATGAATTTTCTAAATTGTACCTTTAACATATTGATAAAATATCAGTATTTTTAGAAGCAGTAACATTTTAAATTGTTATACATTTATGTCTCAATAAGCATAATGTAGTTTCTATAAGAGAAATAAAAGGAAAGAGAAAGTAAGTAAGTAAATAAATAAATAAATAAATAATTAAAAAGAATACATATGGATGGCCAACAGGCACATGCAAAAATAAGCAACATCTTTAATTATTAGAGAAATGCAAATCAAAACTACAATGAGGTATCACCTCATACTGTGATTAATAATCACAGTGGCTGTAATAATCTACAAGTAACAAATGCTTGAGAGGGTGTGGAGAAAAGAGAACCCTCTTACACTATTGGTGGGACTGTAAATTGGTACAACCACTATAGTAAACAGTATGGAGGTATCTCAGAAAATTAAACATACAGTTACCATAGGATCCAGCAATCCCACTCTTGGGCATATATCCAGACAAAACATTCACTGAAAAATATACATGCACCCCTATATTCATTGCAGCACTATTCACAATAACCAAGACATGGAAAAAACCTAAATGTCCATTGGCAGATGAATGGATTAAGAAGATGTGTTACATATATACAATGAAATACTACTCAGCCAACAAAAGAAATAAAATAATATCATCTGCAGCAACATGGATGGAACTAGAGATTCTCATACTACACGAAGTAAGTCAGAAAGAGAAAGCCAAATACCATATGATATCACTTATATCTGGAATCTAATATATGACACAAAGGAACCTATCTTCAGAGAAGAAAACAAACTCATGGACATGGAGAACAGATTTGTGATTGCCAAGGGGAGGGGGAGGGAGTGGAATGGACTGGGAGTTTGGGGTTAGTAGACGCAAACAATTGCATTTGGAGTAGATAAGCAATGAGATCCTGGTGTGTAGCACAGGGAACTGTATCTAGTCACTTGTGATGGAGCATTATGGAGGATACTGTGAAAAAAAGAGTGTTTATAAATGCATAACTGGGTCACTTTGCTGTATAGCAGAAATTGACAAAACATTATAAATCAACTGTAATAAAAAAGATTTTTAAAAAAGCATGCTTGATGACTTAAGACATCTTTCTCACCCAAGAAGTATGAGAGGCACGATTAGCAGATGGGAAGAAGAATTCAAAAAATGTGAATAAGGCTTAATATATGGGTCTAAGAGGGCCTGATATCATCTTTTTTCCTCTTCTGGAATAGGCTTCAATGGAGCAGAGAAAGAAAGGAATACTTAGATAAGTACAGATGTCACCTTAGGGAAAATGTACCACTGGGAAAGGGCAAACCCAAAGGGAAGCCTGTTTTCAACAGAGATCCTGGGCAATAGAGAAACAATGGTCAAAAATGGTATCTGGCTGAATGGAATGGAGAGAAGCCTCAAAGAGTCTTACAAACCCTAGCATACTGGAGAGAAAACAGCCATGATTTCCAGAACCCTGCAAAAGAAAGAATCCAGGCAGAGAGGGGCCTATAAACAAAAGACAGGTTTCAGATGGATCTCATAAATGGGGCCACAGGTGCCTGGGGAGTTGGCCATAAACACCAGCATGCAGCAACGTGGATCAGAAGAAATGTCTTAGCAGAGGTGAGTCCAGTAGGTGACTACCGGGCACTGGTTGACTTATTCATGAAGCTTGGATGGTAAATAAGACTCTCTTTCTTCCCCTACTTACTCCACTAATTTAGATCATCCCCAGGGGAAGGTGAGAAGTGGGAACATTCAGGTTGATAGCTGGGCGTTTTTCAGAAAGAAACAGTCTGAAGCAGAAAAAATTGATCTCCATTGAATTGTCAAGATCTCATGATGGGATTAGTGTCCTTATAAGGAGAAGAAGAGACACCAGAGCTTTCTTTCCTTCCTTTGAGGACAAGAAGACAGCTTCTGCAATCTAGGAAGAGAGTTCTTACCAGGAACCAAATCAGCTGACACCCTAATCTTGGACTTCCCATCCTCCAGAACTGTGAGAAATAAACGTCTGTTTTTTTAAGCCATTAGGTCCATGGTATTTTGTTACAACTGCTTGGGTAGACTGACATATTCCACCTTTATAAATTTTGTGACTTTGGAAAATCCATACTTTCATAGAGAGATACCACAAAATTACCTATTAAAAAATGGTTTACCTGATTCTCTCAGTAGGTTTGCATCCTCATTATTTCTCTCATTGAAAGTTAACCACCCAACATGCCACCTTCATTAAATTTTAGGCAAGAGTGTTTTAAAGTCAGACTGCGTGTGGATCGCTATAAATTATCATTTATTTCTCCTAAACAAATTGGTTTAGAGCTTGTCCTATAATTATCAATCATACATTGAAATGTTAAAGCATACCAAAATGGAAAAATACCTCCCATAATGAATGTTCTCAGGATTGGGCTTCTTCTGTTTTTGTAACCTTGTAAGATTCTAGCAACAGTGAGATTTTATACCTATGATATGCCTATGAATTCAGGATTTCCCTAGCAAATGCATTGTTAATTAATCATGCCTCAAGGAATCCACTTTATTTATAAATAACACAGATATAGCACGTGATTAAGAGCTTGGACTCTATTTCCTAGGGCCAAATCCCTAGGCTGCAGTGGGATCTTGTGCAAGCTGATGTTAAACCATTTATGCCTCAGTTTTTTCATCTTTAAAATGGAAATAACAAAATGGTTATTGTGAGGATTAAAGGAGATGCGATACACATAAAATGATTAAAACAGTACCTGACTCTCAGTAAATACCATTGAAGGGTTGTTTATATTATATTCTGGAAATGTACCTATATAGGAAAGATATCAGGATGCATGACAGTTATTTGTGCTATTAAGCAAATCAAAGTCTCCTTCTAGCACAGGGCACTCCCTACCATCCTTGTAGTTGCGTAGGGCCAAATTTCTCTAGCTGACAAATGACTTCGTCAAATAAATTAAAATATCTAAAGGGCAATATGAGATTCTCCAGAGAATTCTTTACCCTCTGGCCTGGCAACTAGGACTGTTGGATACTGTGGAGCCTGGAGGACTGGGGTGATTAAAGTAACCAGAGCCTCTCTGCTGCCCTGTGATAAATATACTACATGAGGAAAAGATAAATCCTTGTTATTCTGAGCCCCTGGCATTTGGTGGGGGAAGGGTGTTTCTTATATGGCATAACTTTGTCTATCCCGAGTAAGGCAGAAAGCAGGGCATTTATCTGGATATTTAAATTAAATCATATTCTCTTTTCAAGTAAATGACATCCTCAGCAATGCCCAGGATTGAAGAATGCTGGCTAGGTCATTGTTGTCGCCAAATGTCTGCATTGTCTCAGCCTTCCCCTCAGTGTCTGAAATTTCATCTTGTAGTTGAGACTCAGTCTCAGGTTATCCCTTTATTATGGCATAAAACCCTGGGAGAACTAATGTATAAATCATCAAATTTTGCGTGCTCAAAGAAATACATGTTTCCAGTTCGTTTCCAGGAAGAATCTGGGTAGCATAGAGTTATGCTGGGGGATAAACTTGGGAAGTCTTCCTGGCATATAACTCAGGAAAGAATTATGTGCATGGGGAAATTATGGAGACCATTTAATTATGGAAATAATTACAGAGATCCATCTTCACTTTCTATTAAGACAGACCTAGCCAACTACAGGGATAAATGTCAGTACAGCCTCAGTGGCCAGCTCAAAGCCACTTGGTAAGTTACTGACTGACTCACGTATTAGGACTTTAACTACTATACTCTTCTGTTACTTGGCCAGTTCTAAGGCAAGGGACTAAGCACCACTGAAGAGAAAGAGGCAGCAAAGCAAACATACAGGAAAGTGAAGAAATGAGGACCAAAGAGGTGAAGAGTGATTCCCTTCCTGAGGTCCAATCTCATTCCTATCAATGAATAACATCAGAGAGCCCTGTATCCTTTCTCATTTTTTTTGAACAGGTTTATTTCTCTTACTTACCAGCCAGAGGGTTATAACATATATGCTTGATTTCTAGCTCCATAGCTTACTAGCTGTTTGGATTTGGTAATTCACTTAACATCTTTGTGCCTTAAGTTTCTTCTCTGTTAAATTATAATAGAGGCTATCTTCAGAATTATTTAATTATTAATCTAATTATTTAATTAGAATTAAAGAAGACAATGAATGCCAAGTGCTTAGCCCATAGCATAAAGCATGGACACAATAAGTGTTAACTGCTCTCATTATTATTTTTGTTTTTAACTTTATGTTTTTATTACTTAATGAATTTTATTACATTTATAGGTATACAAAAAAGATCACAACCAAATTTTATAGCTTTTCCATCCCAAACCATCAGTGCATCCTCCCACCCCCCAACCTGTCTCATTTGGAAACCATAAGTGTTTCAAAGTCTGTGAGTCAATACCTGTTTTGCAAAGGAGTTCATTGTGTCCTTTTTTAAATTTCCAGATGTAAATGATAGCATTTGATGTTGATGTCTCATTGTCTGATTGATTTTACTTAGCATGATAATTTCTAGGTCCATCCATGTTGCTGAAAATGCTGTTCTTTCTTTCCTTTTAATGGCTGAGTAATATTCCATTGTGTATATACATGTACCACATCTTCTTTATCCACTCCTCTGTCGATGGGCATTTAGGTTGTTTCCATGTCTTGGCTATTGTATAGAGTACTGCAATGAACACTGGAGTACATGTATCTTTTTGAGTCATGGTTTTCTCTGGATAGATGCTCAGGAGTGGGATTGCTGGATCAAATGGTAATTCTATTTTTAGGTTTCTGAGGAATCGCCATACTGTTTTCCACAGTGGTTGCACCAATTTACATTCCCACCAACAGTGTAATAGGGTTCCTTTTTCTCCACACCTTCTTCAGCACTTATTATCTGTAGACTTTCTGATGATGGCCATTATCATCTCATTTTCAACTCTAATGGGGTCTTTTTGCCAGAGTCCCCCAAAACATTGGTTGAATTTTCTCTGAAAGTGTGTGAACATTCATCATGGGAGGAGGGTAAGTCAAGAGGGGCAAGTCTCCATGCTTCTTATAATACTGTTGGAAATGCCAAAGTAACGTATTAGTTCACTTAAACAGTTGGTAGAGTTTTAGATCTTCCATTTAATTGACCTCATTTTCTTCTGAAAGTTAAAGATTGGTCTTGGGCTGAGCCCAATATAAAGGAGGACTTCAGTTCATTTTCAATGAATGTAGGACATTTGGATGGTTTGCAAGCAGCTCTTTGCAGGAAATGACCTTCTGCAGGGAACTTCTTTTCTTGTCAATTTAGCAAAGTGACAATTTTTACTAACTGTTAAATCAGGTGCCCCCATCTTCTACTCATCTCTGGCCCTAGAACAACTTTTAAATCTTTTAATCGCACAATACTTTACACACAACTAACCCATTGGTTCTTTCCATAGACTGAGGAAACACAAATGAAGAATAGGTAATTAATGGATGACCAGATCTCTTCTCTAGCTTCCCCTTTGGTAATCTCATGAACAAACTGCGTGAAGAAGATAGTGTCTAAAGGAAGATCACAAGAATTCCCACTGTGGGAATTAAAGTCAGAAGTAACCTACAGAAAATTCTCCCAGTGACCACATATGGAAAATTCTTCCAGTGACCACATATGGAAAATTGTAAGCAGAATAACTTTAATACCAAGACATAGAGAAAGATCTCTCCCATTAGGAATATATACAGTAATGTAATACAAATACACAAGATTTTTTTTTTTTTTTAGGGTTGTACCTGCAGCATATGGAGGTTCCCAGGCTAGGGGTTGACTTAGAGCTGCAGCTGCTGGCTTACGCCACAGTCACAGCAACACTAGATCCAAGCTGCATATGAGAACTACACCACAGCTCACAGCAATGCTGGATCCTTAACCCACTGAATAAGGCCAGAGATCAAACCTGTGTCCTCATGTGTGTTAGTCAGATTCATTTCTGCTGAGCCACATAGGGAACTCCATAAGATTTGTTTTTAATCTTTTGATGAAAATTGCAAGATATACAATTGATCAGAATTCCTTTGTTTATAAGGTATAAATCTATAGCAGTCTTGCAAAAAGTGAGTATGTCTGTGTGAGAGGTCACAGATCTATGTATCTTAAGTAACAATAATTTAAAAAGCAAACTTTGATCAGCTCTGTAAAGAAAAGTTTGAATTATATTCTATTATCTCTGAAGAAAATATTACGGAATCATTGTCATAAGAATGAAGGAGAATGGTGACCAAGAGAATGTTGAAACATTATAAAGTAATGTCAAGAAGTTAATGTTTGGGGTTTTAGTCTGATGTTGTTGTTGTTGTATCTGTCAGCTTTTTATTTTTGTTGTGATTTCTTTTCTCATTCTAAATATTCATGTTTATATCTAATATTGCATTATTTTCCTTAGAGACAATGCCTGACATTGTTGGCTTCAGGTCCTGCAGCCCTGAGTCAGTCCCTGAATAAGAGGGATAGACAAAAAGACTTCCTTTCATTTCTCTGATTACAGTTTAAGCCTGTTTCCTATTCCGTGCCTTGTGGAAATGGGTAATTGATGCCTTTCTCTTTCAAATGTGTTGCTGTTGAAGAAAATGTAATTAATAAAATTAAATCAAAAGAAGAGTCTAAGACTCCTGTTTGAATTGGAAACTAATTACTGATCATGAAAGATAACCACAAGAGGTTTTACGTGTATGTGTATTATTTAGTGCAAAGGATAATTTTTAAGAACACAGATCATGCACAGATGTATATAGGTAAATGTATATTTGTGATTGCTTATGGTTCTGTTTTGAAACCAATAATTAGTTTTAATTTCATATTCAAAATAATGAATGCCAATGTGTTTGAACAGTGAGGACACTGTTCCTGCAATCCACACTGGAAAGACAGGTAATACATTTTATTTTTAGTTTGTCAGTCTACAGGGGCTTCTATAAGTGAGTGAGTGAGTTTTAAGAAATTTGAAATAGGAAGAAATCTACATGTAGTAGCTAGAGAACACAATCATTAATCCCATTTTCATTTTAGGAAACATAAATCATCACCATTTATGTGATAAAAATACATGAGCTGCATGAGATAGTATTTTCACACTGGACTGACAAAATTTCAAGCCAGAACAAAGACTTTTATTAGCTTACTTAGATTATCACCAAGTAGGAACCATATGTTCAGAATATTGTAAAAATAGAAAAGGTTCTTTTGGAGCTCCAGGGATAAAACAATGGCCAAATCATTCATTCAAGGTGAATTTGGTGTTTTTGTTCACTGCTGCGTTCCTGGATGGTACCTGATATATTGTAGGTGCTCAATAAACAAAGCTCATCATGTGGTTGTACAATAGTACTGAAGTGAATGACTCTCCTAGAATGTATTGTGATCAACCTAGGTGACCAAACTGGGTGACTCTAAAAATTACTTGTTAAATGAGTGAATGAATTAATTAATTAATTAAATATGGTGAGAGTCTTCCATTTGTCACCTCTGTACCAAGCACAGAAGACAAAGAAATAAGGCAATCCCCCGATTTAAAGTACTCCCCAGGTAGCAGGGAGAGACTGCTCAATTAGAATGCAATAAAATGTTAACCAGCTAAGATAGAAACATGAAAAGTTCCATAGCAGTGATTAAATCTAACTAAGGAGGTTGAGGAATCTTTACAGAGGCAGTGACATCAGAGTTGGGTAAAGGATTTTATTAGGCAAAAAAGGAAAGGAAAGGCATTCTCAAAGATAGAACAGTCTGAGCCAAAACTTGAGCTGTCAAAAGACAGATTGAGGATGAGTGTGCAGGGCGTGTGGTGTGGTTCAGGTGTAGACAACATCAAAAGAAGCAAGAGATACAGCAAGAATGATTGGCTTTGAAATGTAAAGGGACTGTAACCTCATTCATCTTTGAATTCCCCAAAGCACTTAATACAGTACCCAATAGATGTTCAGATGCTCAGCAGGGTGGATAGATGCATGGAAAACCTGAGCAAGTGTTCAGCCTGGCTCAACACTGTTACAATTAGTAATAACCCTGAATCTTTATCTAATGTTAATGAGTTACTTTTTATAGTACTCAGCAAATAATCTGTTCACTGATACCTTGAAATCTTTGATTTATATGTGAGTAAATCTAACTTGCTGGAAGAGTTTGTCACTCTTCAGTTAGTAATAAATGCTCACTGAAATTACAGTTAATTTTCTTTTTCTTTTTTGGCTGCCCCATGGCACATGGAGTCCCTGGGCTAGGGATCAAATTCAAGTTGCAATTGCAACCTACACTGCAGCAGCATCAGTGCTGGATCTCTTAAACCACTGAGTCAGGCTGGGAATTGAATCTGCACTCTGGCACTGCAGAGATGCTGCTGATCCCATTGTGTCACAATGGGAACTCCTACAGTTAATTTTATACCTCCTTATAAGAATTTGTATTACACATTTTCTTTGATAATATCTAAAAGAAATGTTCCCCTCTGGTTGAAAATGTTGTTACAACATAAAAAAAAAATAAACTGTCAGATTGTTTTTGATGCCTACATTGTGCTGAATACTTTATTAGTACATTACTAATTTAAACATATCATGTTAAAACTCCAATCCCATGAGAGACTTTGGTAATAAAACGTAAAGAATATAAGAGAGCAAATAGAAATTTGCCTAAGTTGATATTTAAAAATATTACAAAAAAAAAAAAAGGCAACTGCAAGAGGACTCACCCACAATAGCTCTAGGTGCCCCATGCCACCTATGAACACCATAAAGCTGAAGGAACCAATAAGGGAAACACCAAGATACAAGATCTCCGCTTGTCTGGAAATGACTCTTCATCTTTGTGGGCTGGAGACTCTCACCCCCACTAAGAATGGGGAAGTTCCTTTCACCTCTCAAGCAAACCATCAGGGACCAGTGAGAACCCCAGTGGCATGAAAGAAACCAAAACGATACTGCAAACCATCTGAAAATCAGATTGTCACTGGAATTACAGTTCACAAAAGTAGGCCAGGATCTGCAGGATAAACCTAAATAGGGTGAGTGTCTGATAAAATAAAAATTTCAAATAGGGTCCAGAATATTTTAACACAGTAGCTAAAATGTCCTGGATATAATAATAATAAAAAATACCTTCTGTCATGCCAAGAAACAGGAAAATCACAACCTGAGTGTGAAAAGACAGTCAACTGAAACCAACATTGAAATAATCTGATTTTGGAATTATCTGACAAGGACTTTAAAGCAACAAGTGTAAAAATGATTCAATAAGCAATTACAAATTATTCTGAAACAAATCAACATATAGAAAATCTCAGAAAAGAAATGAAAATTATTATAAAATAACTAAATTACAGAACCAAAAAATACCATAACAGAAAATTTTTAAATCCTCTCTGTATAGTCTCAGTAGTAGAGAGCAAGTCAGCAGATTTTATCCAATCTGGAAAAAATAAAAGAACCAAGCTTCAGGAACCTGTAGGGCAATCATGAAAGATCTATCAATCTTATTATTGAAGTCTCAGAAGGAGGAGAGTAAAATGAAGCTAAAAGAGTATTCAGATAAATAATGAATAAAACTTTCCACATTTGTTTAAAGACAAAAATCACAGACCTAAAAAGTGGAATAAACTCTAAATAGAATAAACCTACAGAAATGTATACCAAGAAACATCAAAATTAAACTTCTGAATATTAAAAATAAAGAAAAACCTTGAAAACGGCCAGAGAGAAATGGCACATTACCTAAAAGGAACACAAATACAAATAACAGTGGATTTATAACCTGAAAACATAGAGGCCAGACAGAAGTGGCATAATATTTTTAAGTTCTAGAAGAAGAGAAATGTCAATTTCATGATTTTGATACCTATCAAAACTATAATTCATGATTCAAGGAAATAAAATCTATACTTATATTGTCCCCCTACCCTCAGCAATTGAGAGAGCTACTAGATAGAAGATCCACAATGATATAGAAGGACTGAACAACAGGATCTAACTGACATATATCAAATACTCCATCCAATAACAGTGGAATACATTTTTTCCCGAGCATCCATGGACTATTCACCAAGATAGATCATATTCTGGGACATGAAACAAACTTCAAAAAAATTTCATATAATTAAAATTTTTCAGTGTTCGTTCTCTTACAAAAGCAAAATCAAACTAGAAACCATTGATAAGATAAAAAGAAAATTTCTAAACACATATCTTAAAATGCTTCTAAATAGTTCCCATGTCAAAGAAAAAGCCTCAAAGAAAATGAAAAAATATATACAATTGAATAAATATGAAAATACAACACATCAAAGTGTATGGCATATATCTAAAGAAGCACTGAGAAGGTAATTTATAGGGCTAAGTGTTAAATTTGGAGGTAAGGAATGGTCTAAAATCAATAATCTATGTTACTACTTCAAGAAACTAGAAAAGAATCCAAAGTAAGAAGATGGAAGAAATAGTAAGAGCAAATACTAATGAATTTGAAAACAGGAAAACGATAGAAGTCAATAAAGAAAAAATGCTGATTCCTTGAAAAACTGAATAGAATAGATAAATTTCCAGCAAGACTGACAAATATAAAAAGAGAAAAAGATGCAAATGGTTGATATCAAGACTAAAACAAGGGATATGACTACAGATTTTGTAGCCATTAAAATAAATACTATGAACAACTTTATAATTATAAATTCAACGACTTAAAAGTGGAACAATATCTCAAAAAAACACAAACAGCAAAACTATGGCAAGATGAAATAGATTATCTGAATATTCTTATAACTATCAAAGAAATTGAATTTGTAATTAAGAAGCCCTAAAATCTCTAGGTCTAGTTGGTTTCACTGAAGAATTTTATCAAACATTTAAAGAATTGATGTTAATTTTGCACATTTTCCACAAATTATAAGAGGAGGTAAAACTTCCCAGCTCATTTTATGAGATCAGTATTACCTTGATACCAAAACCAGACAAAGATAATACAAAAAATAAAACTAATAAACCAATGTCTCTCATGAAATTAGAAGTCAATATCCTCAACAACAAAAAAAAGCAACTCAAACTCAACAATGTTTAAAAGAATTGTATATCATGACCAAGAGGGACTTATTTCTGGTATGCAAGGCTGGTTCAACATTTGAAAATCTATCAATATAAACTATTATATTAACCAGGTAAAGAAGAAAAACAATATGATTATATCAACTGATGCAGGAAAAGCACTTTACAGAATTCAACACCAATTTGTAATAAAAAAAAAAAACCCAGCAAATTAGAAAGAGAGGGGTTCATTTCAACTTGATATAGAGAAACCTCAAAAATCTAGCAGCTAACGTGCTACTGAATACAACCAAAACTAGGAATAAGGTAAAGATGTCCATTCTCATCACTTTCATTCACAGAATATTAGAAGCTCTGGCAAACAAAATAAGTCTAGAAAAAGAAATAAAAGGTATGTATGTTGGAAAGGAAGGGATAAAACTCTCTATTTGTAGACAACATGATTCTCTATGTAGAAATTCTCAGCGTCTACCAAAAGGCTCCAAAAATTAATAGGTGAGGTCAGTAAATTTACAGGATACAAGATTAACACACAAAAGTTAATGTTCCTATATACTAACAAGGAGTATGTGGAAACCAAAATTAAAAACATACCATATACAATCACTTCAAAGAAAGTGAAATATTTACATGGGTTTGAACTTAAACCACATATAGGATCTCTATGCTGAAAATTAAAAACTCCTGATTAAAAAAAAAATTAAAGAATACCTAAATAAGTAGAGAGGAATACCATGTTCATGGATTGCAATATTCAATATAATAATATTTATTCTCCCCAACAGATCTGTAGGTTTATTGCAATTCCCAGACATTTTGTAGAGATAGTTAAGCATATCCTAAAATTTATTTGAAAGGCACAGGTGCTATAATAGTTAAAACACTCCTGAAAAAAAAAAAGTGAGAAGAGTCATTGTACCTTATTTCAAGCTTATTATATAGATATAGAAATCAAGAGTGCATAACGATGATGGAGAAATAGACATAGATCAATGGAACAGAATAGAACCAAGAGAGAGAGATCCACATTAAAATATCCAACTGATTTCTGACAAAGGTACAAAAGCAATTCAACGGACAAAGGACAAACCTTTTCAACAAATGATGCTAAAGCAATGAATGCCAAAAAAAGGACAAAAATAAGAACCATAAAAATGCTAACCTAAACCTCATACCTTATACAAAAGTTAGCTCAAAATGGACAACAGTCCTAAATGTAAATCTAGCATACAAAAAGAACTCTCAAAACTCAACACTAAAATAAATAAGTAAATAAATAAACAAACAAACTGGCAAACTATACTCAAAGGATATACAGCTGTCAGATAAGCACATGAAAAGATGTTCAACATTACTAGGCTTGGGGAAATGCAATTAAAACTATGATGAGATATTATTATACACCTATTGGATTGGATAAAATGAAAAGCAGTGTCAATACCAAATGCTAGTGAAGATGCAGAGACACCGGATCACTCATACATTGCTCGGCGGAATGTAAAATGGTACACTCTCTCTGGAAAAGAACTTGGCATTTTCTCATAAAACTAAGCATTCAACTACTATACAAACCAGCAACTGCATTTCTGGACATTAACCAAGAAATGAGACATTATTGCACAAAAATTTGTACACAAATTTTCACAGCAGCTTTATGCATAAAAGCCAGAAACCAAAAACAACCCAGATATCTTTGGATGGGTGAACAGCTAAGTAAACTGTGGCACATTCATTCTCGGGAATACTATTCAGCAATAAAAAGAAACAAACTGTTGATGCATACAATAACTTGGACGAATTTCAAGGAAATTATGCTGAGTCAAAAAACTGAATCCAAAAGATTAGAATTTTATGATTCTATTTATATACTTTATGACTATTTATATAACATTCTCATCTTTTATTTTTTATTATAGTTGATTTATAATGTTCTGTCAGTTTCTGCTATTATATAACACTCATGAAAGGACAAAGTTGTATCGGCAAGGAGCTTATAAGTTGTTGCCAGGGGTTAGTAGCAGAGATAATTTTGGGGGGATGGGAGGGAGGTGTGTAACTATAAAGGGTGACAGGAGGGAGCCTCCTGGTGACGGAACTGTTCTTTTTTTACTGTGTCAATATCAATATCCTGGTTGTGATTTTGTATTATACATTTTGCAAGATATTACCACTGGGCAAAATGACGCAAAAAGGTACACAGGATCTCACTGCATTATATTTTACAACTGCATATGAATGTACAATTATCTCAAAAAAGTTTAAATAATTACAGAAAATGATAACATCTTTTAGTGATGGCAAGGTAGAGACAACTGAAATTACCTCTGAGGATCATTCTGAATTTTTACAAATCATTTTCCTCACCTTTAAGTTGATACCTAGTGCGTCACCTGTACCTTCTCCAAGGAGTGATTCATTCTCCCCGTTGTCTATATGACCTATGACTTATAATCCTCAGGGGGCAGTAGCTGGTGCAGCCACTGAAGGGCTCTGTCATCTTGGCCCTTCACTTTTTCTGTGTCTTTGTGATTCACCTGTAATATAAGAGAGCTTAGAGATTTCTAGAGAGCCCTTTGGCTTCAAAATCTTAGAATTCCACACTTTTTACTTTGTATTTAGGTTCTACAAACAACAGAAGCAAAAAAAAAAAAAGTCAAATTCCTAGGTCTTTACCAACCTTCCTCAACCCAGCTCTGCTAATTTGTTTGACTTTCAGTTGGCTCTTACGCTACCTGACTGCTTAAGAAATACCAAGCCCTTTTTCCAAATTACTTACTGCCTAAAGGGTAATAATAGCATAGTTATGGGTATCTAAAACTGAAACATGGGTTCTGAAAAGGAGGCAAAATCAAACTATGATATTTATACAACATTAAGCTACCCCTTGAGTTGCACCTCACTTGTCAGGACATATCAGGTATCACTTCCTACTTGGATTTTCATTGTGGGTACAAAAACGGCTTCAGCTCAGATGGCAGATGGATGACAACTGTCTGGATGGAAAAACACTTTTTCATTACTACCCATTATGCTTCCTATCCCCATAATTATCATTCCTAGCTTCTACCTTATTAACTTCTTCTTAAAAAGATACTAAATTATTTCAAAAAACTATCCAGCAGATGCTCTGTGTCTGCAGGGGATGAATGAGAGCAAGCTGGCCGCTGGGTAGATTCCGTTGCTGTTGCTGCCCACAACCACGTCCAGAAGGCCCATGAAGGATGCTATCAGAAGGCAGAAAACTTGGAACAAAAAGAGATAATGGCCAAAAAGGTGAAGAAATAGGTGGACTTCAACCTCTGAATTAATCATATTATCTCATGACATACTGATGATAAACCTACTCACATAATGACAGGTTTCACATTTCGTTTTTGTGATGCTCCCAAGCTTTTTATTGTCCACACCATCATTATTATTTCCTCTGTCTCAAATTTTAAATCATTAATTTTTAAACCAAATAAAGTATATTGGTTAGATAACAATACTCTTATTATCCATTTTGAATTAGACAACAACGTATAATTACATGACTTTTTCTGGTGAGCACCAGCATTAACAGACAAAACTGAAGAAATTCATATCAAAAGGAAAGAAATGTGCTATGTTTTTCACCTCTATAGTTTTATCATATTAAATAATTTTTAGGAAATATCACAGGTAATAAATGTCCATGGGTTTGTTATTAGATAATGAAATTAATAGAAGGACAACAAGTTAAGAAGCATGGATTCTTCTAGAAATGTTCTTTGGCATAGTAGTAAAGTCATACCTTTCAAGCAGTCTAAAATGCTCAGCTCAGAGCTTGGGCATGAGGGCATTGTGAGCACTTCTGGAATGTTTGAAATAGTTCAGATGTTACTTCAAATCCCAGACTCACTATGTACTTCTTGTGTCATCAAGGGACTCATCCTCTGCAAATCTTAATTTTCTAATCTACAAAACAGGAACAGTTATGCCTGGATCTTATAACAGTTGCTCAAGAAATTATAGCCAAGTCTTCTGTTAGATGATCAAGAGTATAAACAACAAATAATCCTGTAACAGACACATCTAGGTGGGGTTAGGGAAGCGTCTTTCAGAGAGTTATTTTTGCATGTATTCTCCTTTCATTTCCATCTTATTCTGTTTTTCTTTCCTAGAGCCAGGGGCAGAAATTGAAGCATAAAGGGAAGTCCAAAAGCAAACAACAGGAAAAAGGGATCTGTTGAAAAAAAAGCTATCCACATTAGCCTGGATTGCTTGTATACTTTGAAATATCAAACTCTCTTGTTCTTGTCTTTTTAGGTTAAATATCTCCAATTAAATATCTCACTGGTTTCTCATAGTGACAGTTACTGGAAGTTGCCAACCCAATAAGCACTCTCTTTTTTCCTCATTACTAGGACTCTGATTTTGTACAGGACAACAATGAGCCCAGTTAAAAATATTTCCTTTCTCAATTATGCAGACTGAGCCAGAACTAATCATAAAGTCTTCGGATTTAATTCAAGTTGTGCAGTTAAAATTTGCAGACAAATCTTTCCAACAGTCCTCAGTTCTGGCAAATGAGATTTAAGCAAATACCTGTGGGGTAGGCCTAAGAGAAAAATGTTTTTTCTGTTTGGAACAGGACAGATTGAGCTGGCCTATAACTTTTCTCTCTGTCACTCACAACTTTTTCCTGCCTGAAATACAGTCACAGTGTCTAGAGATGGAGATGACATTTTTATGATCAGGAAAACCAAAGCCACACGTCAAGGATGGGAGCATGGGGTTTGGATAACATGCAGGTAATTCAACACTATTTGATATTTTTCTGTAGCCTCTCATCATGTCCTCTCATCATTGGATAGCAGCTATCTTAGAGGTTTTAGGGTTCAAGAAGCACCCAGAACCAAGAACAATGTTCCAAGCATGACTGACCAGACCTGAGGACTGAAGAAATCTCTAAATCTGCCCTGTAAATCTCTTGTTTACAACATCATTATTAACACTTACTCTGCATGAATCAGTTTTTCTACAGAATTCATGCTTTGCTGATCACCAATCACACTTTTTTCTATGTTCAAGTTCAAATATATTCACCCTATTTTCCATATTATAGTCTCTTTTCGTCTATATTTAAGCTCTTTACACCAAGAAATAGCTACTAAAATACTTTCTTCTCTTCTTGGCTATAACCCTCCAAAGCTACAAACACACAATAGTCACCCATCCCTGAGAATGCTGCCATTGGCTTTGAGGAAGTGAAACCTCTTAGTCTTAGGCAAGGCTTGTCTGCAATTCAACAACGGATAATAAACCCAAAGACTTCACTATCATTTATCATGTCCTGGTTCAACCCAGTCTGTGGGCTCTAAGAATTTCTCACACCAACACCACTAATAAGAGATACTCTCTAGATCTCCACTTGCAGCTTTCCTTTTTTATGGATTTCTGATTTTTAGTTTAAAAAAAGGTCAATCTTCCATAACTGCATAAAAAGTCAGGAAATTGCTCAGCTCTATTTGTCCCCATATGTATAAGTTTGGGTTCCTACACAAGTAGAGCCCAAGGCAGGGGAATTGGTACAGGTATTTTTTTGAGGAGGTAATGCCAGGAAACAGCAATGAGGGGGTCAAGAAGATTCAGACTGAGACAGAGAAGGTAGAATGCCCAGTAGTGGTTGTGTGATGGAGCTAGTTACTGCTCTTGAATCCTCTGAGGAGACAATGCTCTAAAAGGAGGGTGCTAGGTAGTTATTTACCTTGCGGCAGGTTTCTCCTAGAAATAGTCTTCTGATGCCTGGGTCATGTCTGTGGGCTGAGAGAGCCTCTAGAGAAACCACTGAGGCCAGAGAGAGAAAAGGATCTGTGGGATTCTGAGACTGGATGATTTGTGACACACAGGAACTGTTTACTATAGCTGCAGCCAGAATCTGAGCTGGTGCAGCCCGTGGCCCCCAAAGCCTCTGCTTTTGTATATTCCAAATATAATCCAAATATTTAAGATGCTTTCAGTGGTGATGGTGTCTAGAAATGACTGGTGGGAAGTAATTAATAGAAAACATCAAAAGTCCCAGGACATCTGAAAAAATTTAATTAAAAGTAATGAAATTCTATCTTGGAGGAAAGTTTTTAGCACCATTGAAACTGCTTTATCTTTGCCATCTTCATGTCTTCTTTGGAGAACTGTCTACCTAGATTCTCTGCCCATTTTTGGATGGGGTTGTTTGTTTCTTTGGTGTTGAGCTGTAGGAGCTGTTTGTAAATTTTGGAGATTAATCCCTTATCAGTTGAATCATTTGAAAATATTTTCTCCCGTTCTGTGGGTTGTCTTTCCGTTTTGTTTAGGGTTTCCTTAGCTGTGCAGAAACTTTGAAGTTTAATTAAGTCCCATTTGTTTATTTCTCTTTTTATTGTCCTTACTCTGACACATGGATCTGAGAAGATGCTGCTATCATTTATGTCAGAGAGTGTTTGGCCTATGTTTTCCTCTAAGAGTTTTATAGTTTCTGGTCTTATATCTAGATCTTTAATCCATTTTGAGTTTATTTTTGTGCATGGTGTTAGGAAGTGTTCTAGTTTCATTTTTTTACATGTAGCTGTCCAGTTTTCCCAGCACCACTTATTGAAGAGGCTGTCTTTTGTCCAATGTATATTCTTGGCTAAGATGTTCAATATCACTCCTCATTAGAGAAATGCAAATCAAAACCACTATGAGGTACCACCTTACACCAGCCAGAATGGCCATCATCAAAAAGTCTACAAACAATAAGTGCTGGAGAGAGTGTGGAGAAAAAGGAACCCTATTACACTGTTGGTGGGAATGCAAATTGGTGCAGCAACTGTGGAAAACAGTATGGAGATTCCTCAGAAAACTCAAAATAGAATTACCATTTGATCCAGCAATCCCACTCCTGGGCATCTATCCAGAGGAAACCATGACTCGAAAAGACACATGTACTCCAGTGTTCATTGCAGCACTCTATGCAATAGCCAGGTCATGGAAACAACCTAAATGCGCATCGACAGAAGAGTGGATAGGGAAGACATGGTACATAACACACAATGGAATGTTACTCAGCCATTAAAAGGAACGAATTACCAACATTTATAGCAACATGGATGGACTTAGAAATTATCATGCGAAGTGAAACCAGTCAGACAATTAGACAGCAACACCCAATGCTACTGCTTACATCTGGAAACTAAAAAGACACAATGAACCTTCTTACAGAACAGACAATGACTCACAGACTTTGGAAAACCTTGGTTTTTCAAATAAGACGATCTGGGGGGTGGGAGGATGCACTGTGGGTTTGGGATACAAAATCTGTAAAATTGACTTGTGATGATTTATGTACACCTATAATTGAAATAAAATCCATTAAGAAAAAAAAAAAAGAAACTGCTTTTTCTTAACAGAATGTATTAAAAATCTAAACCGCCTCTGAGCTGGATCCAATAAAATTAAGAGACAATTTTTTTTCTGCTTAGGTGTTTTACACAACATTTTGTTTTCACTTCTCATCTGTTACTCACTCGTCTTTACATATAATTGCTGTAAGGGCTTTTCATGGCCAGTATTTCATTGTGAATACCAGCCCTCTTAGGAGTAAATTCTTACCTGGCCCAAATCTAGACAAGATTGTCCGTCATGGCGTCACCTGACTTAGGTCTGTTTGCAGATGTGTGGGAAGGTGAAAGCTAAGGAGTCCTCTCAGAGAGTACTTATCTTCACAAGTACGAAAAGAAGGGGCAGAAGTGAGGGCTTAACTGAAGTCTTCTCTGGAATGCTCTTAAAAGCAGAGCCTGAGGTGCAAGGTCAGGTCAGAAAGGTGCAGATCAGGAAATAATGGGAAATGAAGCAAAGAAAGATGGGACTCAATGGACTATGATGTGTTACGGTGTTAGTCATGGCTCTTCAACATGACTTCTCAACCAAGAGACACAGTGGATTGCTCAGTGAGCAGTTCTCTTGGCAACCCAGTCAAGTGGGTTAAGCACTTTACCTGTCCCTGCAACCGAGACAAAAGGGGAATACCATGTCCTGGTAATACTGTCGATTACAGTACCCATTCCAGGGGCTGTGGGGCAGGAGATTCCAGGAAGGTAAGCAGAAAGTTGAGCAGAGTGCAGCCAGAGCCAGGCATCCGAGAGTCGGGCCCCCCTCTTTTTTTCCCTCTAAATTCATTTACTGTTTTAAAGTTTTTAACTGTTCAGCAGTTACAGGATGATTTTTTTTAAATCAGAAAGAAAAAAAATTTACATCTCAAATACAAGAGAAAATTTTAAATTATTCTTGGTTGATCTCTAGACCCCACCCACCGAAACGCTCATTCTGTTTTTTAACCAACCCATTATATCTATTTAACATGCACATCCTGTGTACCTAATAAACATTTATTTGCACTTGCATTTTCTGAGTCAGGTTTACTCTGATGTGGAGCTTCTTTAAAAAGCTAACTGAATTTGTCCAACGAAAATTCTCATATTTTGGAAAACCGATGCTGCTATACTCTTTCCAGATCTGCCTCCAAAGCTGAACTTAGGTGTTGACAGCTCTTCAAAAACTTCAAATCCTGCACTGAATTCATTTAGCAACTTTTCCTTGGTCCAATTACATGAGGTTATTAGGAAAAAAAAACTTTTTAGTTTCAAAACCCTGGAGAGGGAGTTCCCGTCGTGGCGCAGTGGTTAACGAATCCGACTAGGAACCATGAGGTTGCGGGTTCGAACCCTGCCCTTGCTCAGTGGGTTAACGATCCGGCGTTGCCGTGAGCTGTGGTGTAGGTTGCAGACGCGGCTCGGATCCTGCATTGCTGTGGCTGCGGCGCAGGCCAGTGGCTACAGCTCCGATTAGACCCCTAGCCTGGGAACCTCCACATGCCGCGGGTGCGGCCATAAAATGACAAAAAGGCAAAAAAAAAAAAAAAAAACCTGGAGAAAGATTTCGCATATTGCTTCCTCTGCTCAATTGCTTTGTCAGGATTAAGGTTTATGACATCAAAAGTCTCTTTGTCAGTACAAATATGAAATCCAGACAGCTTTGTGGAAGGATTCAAAAAGTCTTCTACCTTCAGCTTAATATTAGATAAACCTTCTTCTTTATAATACTTTCAGAAAGCTGTGTTGCAGACGAAACGTAATCGATTCCAGTAATATTAGAAAAACCAAGTTTTGCCTAAGAAAAGGGATATATGTCCTACTGGAAGTGTAAAAAAATCATTTTCCTTTTACACATACAGATGCCCAGAGCTTTGAGAATTTCAACCAAGAAAATACCACTTCCAGTTCCAATATCAAGCATTAAAGTATCCAATGGAATCTTGTGTTTCTGCATCCACCTTATCAGTCGAGTCAGACTCTCTTCTCCAAACCAGATTTCTCCTGTATCTCTATATTCTTGGAAAGTTTGCAATTCTTTCCCATAGATAGCATCCCAGTGTTCGCTGGTCCCCAGTACTGATGGGGCAAAGCCATCCCCCTCTGAGACTGCCTGCCCCCGAGGACTGAACTGTGGCTCCAATACCCCATCACTATCACCCTCATGGCTCTGTCTTAAGGAAGCCTGGAGGTCTTGATACTGGCAACCCCAGAGCTGCACTGGGCTGTTTCTTTCCTAGAGCCTGACTGTTGGCTTCTCCACACATTCTGTGATTTACCCAGTGGCTGCCCACTTATCTTTCCTACCACACACCCTGTTGTGCCTTCTTGAGAAAGCCAGAGTTTTTTCTTTTTCCCTTGCAAACAGAACAGGTTGGGAGGGACCAGAGTTCCTGTCGTGGCACAGTGGAAATGAAAGAAAGAAATAAGGAAAGAATGAAGAAGAAAGGAAGAAAGGAAGGGAAGGGAAGGAAGGAAGGTAGGAAGGAAGGAAAGAAAGAAAGAAAGAGACAGAGAGAGAGAGAAAATAGTCTCAGATTGTATCTGGTCTCAAATCTACTGTCAACATACTAAAAAGGCTTTCACACATCTGCAAAATGAATACAATCTAGCTAGCTGAAGTGTTCTAAAGATTCTAAAAATAATAGGAGTTCCTGTCATGGCACAGCCGAAACGAATCCAACCAGGAACCATGAGGTTGTGAGTTCGATCCTTGGCCTCACTCAGTGGGTTAAAGAGCTGGCATTGAGGTGAGCTATAGTGTAGGTCTCAGATGCAGCTTGATTCGCCCATTGCTGTGGCTGTGGTGTAGACCAGCAGCTGTAGCTTTGGTTGGACCTCTAGCCTGGGAACCTCCATGTGCCACAGGTGTGGCCCTAAGACGCAAAAAAAAAAAAAGAAAAAAAAAGATTTTAAAAAGTAGTAGATGTGAAATTCTTGTCATTTAAAAAATTATAGATAAAATTTTTGTGGTGAGCAGAATATAAATTTCTATTATTACCAAGGGAAAACTTAATAAGGAAGAGATATTTCATCCTCACCAAGTTCCTCTTTCAAGCTCTTCAATTACATGACACATTCCCAGAACAGGCTAGCAGCTCTGCCCCATACACACCTGAGGGCAGGGGATAGCAGGTGAGGGCTTGACATAGAGATGGGCTATGCCCTTCATGTATTCCTGAAGACACATACCTGGTGAGGACCTGCAAAAGAGATGGGGCTGAGGGCAAATGTGGCTCCTCAGAGCAGCCCCTATGCAGGGAGGGCAGGAGTTTAGGGCCATTACACCAGTAGTCCAGGCCCAGAAGCCCTGGTGTGGTGGTACTTAGCGGGCATGTATGTATCTGAAGCTTTTCCCCTGACCTTCCTCTTTGAGTGGGAGACAGTAACTCAGAGCAGAATGGGAGAGGAAGCAGGAGCAGAAGCCCAGACAGATATGATGTGAGTCCTAGAAACACCCTGAGATGGCATAATAGAAAAGAAGGACTTTGAAGCGTGTCTCAGGCCATGCTCTATGAGACTGTCGAGCTGGTAAGCTTCTAGTCTGATGGTTAACATAGGCTGTATTTGTTCTGTCTGGATCACACATACAAAACAAGATGCCCTTCTAGAGGCCTTAGCTTGACCCAGAATTTATCTTAGGAAGGCATTTGTCTAGTGAAAACATTTCGATGAGAGCTCAAGAGCAAAGGCAAACTCACAGCCCTACCTCTGAAAATGAAGATGCTGCTTGGCTGTAAGTCTTCAGAGGGATACACTGCTCTTAAAAAGGAGAAAGAGTAAGGTGGTGCCCGCTGTGTTGCACAGAAGAGAGGAAATGATGACAACAGGAAAGAGACTGGGGTGTGGGTGAGATGATGGGAGCTGTGCCTGTGAGATTTCACCCCTCCTCCAGGACTACTTCCCCCCAACATCACAAAAGTCTTCAGTAACATCCTCTGGATTCATCCGTGCTTGCTGTGAGGGAATTCTGCTGTGCAAACTGAAAGGGGAAAGGAGTTTCTCATTGGGGTCCATATGATAAAGACAGAAGACTTGATTATCGAGGAAGTCAGTGATCAAGAAACAAGAAGACCGCTAGGTATAAGCAGACATTTTAGAGAGTTTTAGACTATCCCTGTCTGTACAATTAGAGAACTCAAGGATAGCCCACCCAGATTTCAAGAATGAGGGAGGTCTCAGCGGATATCTGAATTACCTAGAGATTCAAAGTTGCTAATGAAAAGGCAGGCAAATTGAATTCAACTATGGTTTGAAAAATTACCCTCCAGGACTAAGGACAATTTCATCCAGGAATATAAGGTAGTTAACTATTGGAGGATCAATTAACATAGTATACAAACTCATCTAACTGTGAGGGAAAGAAGCATATATTACAAACTCTCCCCCCAAAATAATTAGGTTTCTCTTTCTGAGCAGGAAAAAAATGAATTGAGCTTCTTAGAGTTTCTGTCACAAATATACAACAAAAAATTGAGATTGATTTATGTTAAAGATATTAGTCATGGCATGGTTGTTCTTAGTGAAAGAGCACTGCATCAGGATGAAGTCCAACAATTAAAAAATGATTTAAGTAAATTATGGAACATTCATACAATGGGATTTTATGCTATTATAATTATAGTAATGGGATTTTATGTCATTATTATAATTATAATTGTATAAAATTAAGCTCTTAAAGACTATGGAATGCCATGGAGAGAAAAGACAAGACTACTGAGTGCCGCGGACTACTGACTAAGCATAATTTCCCCAACTCTTCCAGTTTCCCATGTGGGAAGAATTCTCTTACCTCCTCAAAATTCCTGAGGATTCCAGTTTGTGACAGGGAGGAGGGAATTCTGACTATGATTGCCAATCACCCTGCTCTCCAAACTGCTGCTCTCCACTCCTTTTGTTTCATGTAACTGCTCCTATCTCCCAGCTCAGTTTCACTCATGGATATGATGGATCTACTTGAGCTTCTCAACACTATCACTGAGGCTGTTGGGTAGCAGAGAATTTGTCTAAACGTCTGAGTAACAGCTGAGGGACACCTCTCAACATCTCAAACAACTTAATAAATTTAATAAATACACGATAAATTAGATTATAAATCTAAGTTAATGGATAATTAAACAAATAAATAGATATGCATAGAAAAAACTGGTTATCGGGAAATACCCTAAAGGTTAACCATTCTGTGACAATTTTATATTCCTCTTTGTGCTTTCTACTTTTCCTAAATTCTGTGCTCAGAGTATATATTCCTTTAGAGCCATAAAATAAGTAAATAATAATAGTTTTAAAAAGTTGCTGAGTGAAGATAGGAATAGACCACTATATCCATATACCATGGCATTCTATCATATTTATGATAAAAAGCTGGAAGAAAATAATTAATAAAAATTAAGGCGAGAGGCAACTTTTCCAAGAAAACCTATTACTTTCTGACACAGCAAAAAAGCAAACAAATGAAAAAAACTGCTCAGGTTACAAACACAGAATGTTTTTACATAATATTTTGAGGTATTCATTAAGCAGACTTGAATTTCAGTCCTAGATGGGAATTCCGGCAAATTAGGTAAATTATTGCAGGTTTGTTTCATGTTTCACTTTGATAGCATACTTTCTGAAATCAGTAATTGTCTTGTTCCCATAAAAGAGAGGCTTCAAATTAGATATGACGTTACAAGTTCTGGTGCAGTCTTTATTGCCTACTCACCGAAAGGGTGCTGAGGAAACCGTCCCAGCCAGGAGAGGAGCAAGAGGAGCTAAGAGTTAAGCATTCCCAGGAGAGCTGTGGGGAGGCGGGCATGCGGACTGGGTGCCTTCCTAGTTATCAGATTGCTTCTCCACTCACCTGCCTTTCATGCCTCTGTTCATACTGTTCTGGGTAAATACTTTAGAGACCACAGAAGCTGTCACCTTTAAAAGAAAAACTGCCTGGTAGGCAGCAGTTTGAAATCAAAACAGAACTAAACAGCAATGTGGTAGTTTGGCAAAGGGATTGGGCAAGCACTTGGCTTGATTCCAGGAAGCATTTGTCTGGGTCCAAAAGACTGACCAACTACGGATGACTAGTAGTGAATTGATCTACTTTAGTCCAGTGCCTCCAAAGGCCTCCTGAAAGGGGAAGAATAATGATTTCATAGCCTCTTCCGGATCAGATCTCTCTGACAAGCCTTCTGATTATAGAGGAAAATCTTCCTTTCCAGGTCTTGTTGCTGATCTGTGGTACACAAAACCCATGATATTTTACATGACAGAACACCAAGTAATGTTCCTAGTGTCTGAGTTCTTTCAGGCGGCTATAACAAAACACCACAGAACGGGTAGCCTGTAAACAACAGAAATTTATTTCTCTCAGTTCTAGAGGCTGGGAAGTCCAAGATCATGGCACCAGCAGATTCAGTGTCTAGTGAGGGGCTGCTGCCTCTGTGACTTCCTCACTGCGCCCTCACGTGGCAGAAGGGGCAAGCAAGCTCTCCTGGGGTCTCTTTTATAAGGGCATTAATCTTCTACCATCTGAAACTATCACTTTGAAGGTTAGGATTTCAACGGATGAATTTCGAAGGGACACAGACTTTTAGTCCATTGCACAGGCAAGTTAAGATGAAGAAAATGACCAATGCTAGCAGGATAATCTACAGATTCTGTTGGATAAAGCTAACAGGCAAACTGTACTGGGCATGGTGTAACATGGTAAGTGTCCTACAGATGGTTCCAACAGAGGAGGAAATATTTTGACATAAAAACTGAAATTACATATTTGTCTAAAAGCACCTTTAAATCTTGCCTGTTAAAACTCTCCTATCATATTCATATACCGGATGTAACTTGCTTGAAAATACTCTGGCAGAGACACCCTGATGTACTTGCAAATGAGTACATTATGTGATTGTGGAAAGTCAGTTAAACTTTGAGGTGTTCTTTTTTTTTAATAACCTAATGAATTTTATTTCAATTATAGGTGTACAAAAATCTTTGAGGTGTTCTTATCACACATATACAAACCGGAGGTAGTTAACAAGCCTTTGAAATGCCCTTATCAGAAGTCTTAACCCAATTACCATCAAGTACTTGGTTTTCATTACCAAGTCTGTAAATCAGTGTAAACGTGAGAACTGGTATTTCATTGGTTAAATAAACTGTGTTTAAGGTATACGGACTGATTTTAAGCATTGTACTGATACTTTCACCATTGCATGATGGTGGCATAAGAAAATGAAAAGTCCAGCAGCCTCCTACCTTAGGAGTAATTCTCTAGGTCTTGAGTTCCCTTTGGTCCTGCGTCTGCCCCTTAATGAAGGATCTGTTTCCTGAGCCAATCGGAAGTTCACTTCAGCCCTCCCAAAAAATCTACATTTTCCATTGGAGTGAACCTCCCAGCAACTGCATTTCAGGAAGTCCTTAAAGAGACGTAGAATGGAAATTCAGAGAGCTGGCAGAAAATGTTGATTTTTTGCTTTTGGGCCTCAGAAATAGTAAATGTTTGTACTGTGACAAAATTTGGTAGAGAACTGGCTTTCATTGTAACCTACCATCTAGTAGGAAAACTGGGGGCAGAAAGACCTCTAGCTTTCACCTACTTCACTTAATGATAAAAATACCTACATTTATAAACAAGCACAAAAGCACCATCAGGACAAATGTGAAGAGCTAAAAAATACGCAGTTTGGTGCTTTTCAAAGCACATGTCCTCATCTCAAAAACAGTGGCAGAACACAGTGTCATAGGCTAAATTTTTGATTGCCCCCAAATGATATGATTGTTCCCCCTTGATGACTTCTCTTCTACACGTTTCTAAAAACTACCCTAGCAGTAATCGCCTCACAAATCTGTAAACCTAAATTCAATTTAGCATAACGATGGAAGAAATTAATGCTGATAATGACCCAGCACCCTCAATAACAATGTTCATGTTCTCTTTAGAGAATATGAATCACCTTTTTTGAAGACTTTTTAACATCATTTTCATCTTACAGATAGATTAGGATGACATCGACTTTCCCCATAGGTGCTGACTTGCAAGCCTAATGAAGACCATATTTAAAGTATTATTGAGTTTTCTCATTAGATTTTCCACACAGAGACAAAGGGAGTAATGATCCAGTTATTTTCCAGAGCATGAAGTTGACCTGCTATAAAAAGAATCAAAGTTGATTTAGAAACCGGGGTAACAGAGGGGCAATGGGACCATGCCTGTGCTTATTTGTATTCCATTAGAGGTGCTCGAGTTATATTTATTTACTTCAAAACTGCAAAACTGTTTTTATATATTGTGATGTAATAATTAAAAAGGGGATGGTTGAAGAAGGCAGTCAACAAATGCTTGATGTATCTATCTGGAGCATCTTTTCTTTAGAGCTGGCCTAAGACAAATTATGGATTAAAGTTTGTTTGGGGTGACTTTCCTCCTTCCCTTTCAGTAGTCTGTAAGGGTGAAATGACAGATGCTGTCATAATTTTGGTTGACAGAAGTCTATTAGTTGAAATATATAAACTGATATCTGTGGAATACTATATTCACCTCGATACAAAATCCTAAGGGCTATTTTTCTGGTAATTCTCTGAGTAACTGAAGTGAGTTTCAAGCTTTCAGGCTTACTAACTTTAAGTTGAAGGCAAGAATATCTATCCATATTAATGTCAGATTTGATGGACATATTTAACACTTAAAAACACTTATTGGGTAATAACTATGTTTGAGGCACATTGTTGAGGGCTCGAAGTATAAGCAGTTGAAATCTACCAGATTTACAATTAAACCTTAACGGAAAGTGTAAAAAAAGGAGAAGGATCTAATTCAAAAACAGGACAAATAACAGTCATCTGTTGAAAAAAATAACGGTTTTGGGTGTGTATTTCTCCATTGCCCTGAACTCAACATGTTAAGTCTTTGGCTACTCAAGACAACCGCCTATGGAGTGTCTGTTTCAATGCTGTTGGATCTCTTCTCCCCCTGCCAGAGCTACCTAATCAGAATTTCAGGGGTAAGGACAGCTTCTATCATAAAAAAAAAAAAAAAAACTTACTAGGAATTATGGAAAGCTCTGGATGTTGAGAACTGGCCCAGCCAAACAGTTGGGAAAGGAATCTTAATCTGCCTTCTTCTCCTCTCACCTTCTGAGCTTCATTACCAAGTTCCAGTGTAAGAATGGTGAGGGTGCTACTTGCCAAATCATTCTTCTCACTTGCAAGACTGGGCATATTCCGCAAACCTAAGTCTCCCTCAAATGCTAATAATGATCACAGTGGTATGAAGAGCAGAAGAAGACAGGAATGTGGACTACAATACAAGCTGCCCAGGAAAACGTAATTAAAGGACACCTATTACAACACCAGATCACAATTTGCTTTTGCCCAGTCTTAACCTAACTCTAGTGAAGCAGGAGAGAGATGGATACCAGGCTGAGCAAATGCAATCTGTTCCCAGTGGACAGATAACTTGAAGATAAAAGCCGCGTCCTGCTTGGCTAAAGGATAGAGATCATCTATTTCTCATTCTTAAAGTCAAGGAGACCTCTGGAACTACACTCTCACAGAAATATTCCTCAGCGGTCAGAGAAGGGAGGGGCACCAGACCACAGTACATCCTG